>MU614679.1:0-51115 GCA_025201725.1 Chytriomyces sp. MP71
TAAATATAATTGTTACAATAAGAGATTAGATAATTGGCAGTAAACCAACTAATAAATTAGTAGGATCTTTATGAAAAGTTTGACTCGCTTCCATTTTTCGACTTATCATTGAACTACCGCCACTTCATCTTTCTGAGCATAAGTTCTTGCTTGAGATTACATGTTTATTAATTCCTTCAAAAAATATCAGCAGCAGCCCCCCGCTTGCTTTTGCTGACGTGAAACAGGAGGTCAGCACAAACACTCACTTTGAAAACGGCCATTCAGCACACAATACCTTTGCATCATTCCCCACGATGACTACAGGCGAATATCCCTTCAAACTTAGGGACGAAATACGCCTTGTTGGCACACGACGCGCCGTCGCCACATTCGATGTCTCCCCCACGGTTGTTACAGTCGGCGAAGCTTTCGCGCGTAATGCTTCCAACCGCTTCGTTTCCCGTTCCGCGTGCGTCTCCAGCATGGTTTGGCAGAGCGCATGCAAAGCAGAGTCTACATTTTCTCCGGACAGCGCAGATACTTCGTAAAAGAGGAAACCATTCTCGTCTGTATTCGATTCAAAAAACAATTAGGATGTGCGACTTGTCTTGGTGTCCCGGAAAGGATACTTTCGCATTGATTCTCTGAAAACAGGTGCTCACCAGCAAACTCCTTCGCAGTGCGCGCCCCGACTTTTCGGAACTCCTTGTCGACTTTGGCGAGATCTACCTTGTTTCCGAGAAGGACGATCTGGACCCCGGTATCGTCCTCTGCCGGAAAGTGCTTTCTAACTTCCTTGAGCCAGTTCTTTATGTTGAGAAAAGAATTCTTGTTGGTCACGTCGTAGCAGAGGATGATGCCGGCTGCTCCGCGATAATAGCTGCAGTTAAGCCAGGGATGAGTAACAGGGAGCGCCAATCATTGAGTACCCAGTGAATACTCACACAGAATTGATGCTGCAGAATCGCTCCTGTCCTGCCGTGTCAAATAATTTGGCGCGGATCACCTTCTCCTGGAGTGTCGCAGGGTCTGGGTATGAGTTCCAGGCCCTAGGGATGCCCGCAACCAGAGACAATGTCTCACCTGCAGCGTGAGGTCCTTATTGTGGCACTCGACGCCGATCGTTGGCATGGTGTTTTCCTTAAAGGTGTCGCTCACGAAGCGGGCGATTAAGTTAGTCTTTCCCACGCTGGCATCGCCGAGCGTGATCACTTTGAAGACATGAGCTGGATCCATGTGCTCGTGTGCGTCTGAGGAAGACATTTGGCTTCCGTCGAAAGGGTGGGTTTGGAGGATGGTTTCAACGTGTTCACGGATTGAACCAGTCGTCGATCATTGCGATTTTCATCCGCGCCAACAACACAAGGGCGGCTCCCTTCCATCGCACAGAGTAAAATCACCCGTGCTCTCCTGCCCGTGCCAGCCGCCGGCTCCTCACGTTCCTCGACCGTTCTGCTGTTCGTTTTACAGCCGCCGCCTCTCGGCACCTCGGCCCTTCGTTGGCTCCCTTCTTTCCTGCGCTAGATTTCAAGGATCCATGTTATTGTTGAGTCGTGCTTCGTTCCTAACTCGGCAAACAAAAAGGAGAACACCCGCCCCCGCACCTGTGGGCCTTCAGAAGAACAAGAACAACATTATTGACCCTGTGTTGAGACACGCAAGCTTCATGCGTGATGATGATTTATTGTTTCATATCGTATTCGCAATAAATAAGAATCCTTGTCCAAAAAACGCTCGTCCTTCATACACGCAGCCACCAACTTCCAGCTAGGCATAACATCATCTATATCCCTATTTCAACACTCTGATACCCTCATTGTCCTGAAACACAGAAAATCTGAAACCAACACCACAACATGGGTTCGTTCGAGTCCACCACGCCACAAGCTCACTAATGAAACGCCATGTGTACAGAATACGAGACGCATTACACTTTCAAAGGTGCATACCCATCTACAGCATGCATCCAGGCGCACGCCACCCGGTAACACAGTGCAACCACTCAAACACTCTATCACAGTGATCCTCCTTGGTAGCCCAGCCGTAGGCAAATCAAACCTTCTTAACCGCATGATCCATAACACGTTCGACGCCAACATCAAGAGCACGATTGGCATCGATTTCGGGACCAAGGTCATCAAGATGGACGACAAGACCATTAAGGCGCAGATTTGGGATACTGCGGGCCAGGAGAACTACAAGAGCATTGCACGGGCGTAAGTTTTGATTTCCTGTGATGCCTGCAATAGGGGTTGGAGATGGACTAACTTACGAACTCGCAGATACTACAAGGGTGCTGTGGGTGCACTGCTTGTATATGATGTCAGTGATGCGAGGACGTTCAAGGCGCTGCAGGAGATCTGGCTGCCTCGCCTGCGGTCGGAGCACCCGGCGGGGGAGAGCGACATTCGCATCATGTTGATTGGGAACAAGAGCGATTTGGATGCGAGCAAGCGGGCTGTGTCGCGGGAGGAGGCGCAGACTTTTGCGGGTTTGTGTGAAGCCGCAGTGTGTGGAGAGGCTGAACACAGATCCAATCTAGACTTGAATGGATTCATCTACCTGGAGACTTCTGCGCTAGACGCGAGTAATGTAGACAATGCATTCAACACCATGTCTTCTGGTTGAGTTTATTGGAATCGAGGGGGCGAAGGTGGGAGTTCTGATTCTTTCCTGCATTGAAACAGAAATCTACAAAGTCGTGTGCGAGCGGGAGTTGGAGCGGATCAAGATTACAGGCAGAACACCTGCATCGTCTGGAGCAGTTACTCCTGATCGCAAACGGGAGGTTGTGAACTTGACGACCACTTCGGCTGTGGTGAGTTGAATGATGGTCATTCGACGGTTTTAACGACTTAAACTCTTAGAATAAGAAGGGTGGATGCTGTTAAGATTCGTGTTTCTTCCCTTCTCATTGCGGGAATAAAGGCTTCAACTTCAACAAAAGGGTGCCCCTTGCGTCACAATCTGGCGTGAGAGGCTTATGGCTGGAACCGTGTGCCTGCTGTCTTCCGGCCAGCTTACTCTCTGAGCAAATAGCATAGTTTCTAGTTACTATTGAATGGACGAGGATGCAAGGACTGACTTGTCGAACTTCAGCACTTCACCGGCTGGTGATCGCGCCCACTATTACACCGTCTTTCTCTATCGCGCTCAGTCTCTTGACAGCCGCAGCAAAAGCGGTTCTGTGTTTGTGCAGGTCTCTGGGAAGTTCAACAGTTCATATCATTGCAGTAGTCCACAGTCCGCCACAGTCTCCCTCAGCTCCAATACGCAAGATTGCTCGCTGCTCTTTCTATCGGACAACCTTTGACTGACTCGATTCATGCGATTCCGTGGTGATATTGCAGGCCTTCAGCTCGGTGAATGTGTTATGTTGACTGAATGCGCGTTGATCGAGTACGAGCGCCAAGAAGAAGTACAATGTTGAATAATAGTTTTGAGTATAAGAGCTTGGTCGGGCGGAAGCTGAGAGGGGATGCGCAATTATGTGATGCAATTTCAATAATCCCAAGTGAATCGTCTATTCTGAGCCTTTTATTTCTCTTCTCTTTTTTTTTATGTTCGAGGGGCTCACGGCAAATTCGAGAGCTAGTGTGCCCTTCGATCTTAGAGTTTGCATAATTGTTGAAGGTTCAAACCTCAGAATCTTCAGAAAGCCCGACAACACAAGCGAGGAAGGATCGATCCCGCATCTTCAGAAAGCCCGACAACACAAGCGAGGAAGGATCGATCCCGCATCGTCGTTTTGGGTCAAGGTCTAGTTTTCAATTTCGTTAGGACCCCTTCGTTGATTCTCTGCTGCGAAGGGTCTCACAGTCCGAGGTTGCAATCACAGTACACTCGGCATAGTATTATTTTACAGCCCTCCTATTGCAGGCAATTCAATAGCTGTATCTGAAACACTTTTAAGAGTTACGACTCCAAAAAAACAACAAGTGGTTATAATGATGAAGATTCTAGCCGCAAGTTCTCAGCACCGCTTAACAGAAGGAGTATACTGCGTGATGAGTTCCTACTGTCTTATCAATCCACTCACTGTTTCTCTGTGATTGGATCAATCACGTTCGTGCCGAATTATACCGTACGAACGGTTGCATTACCAAATTATGCCTATGAAAGACACCGAAGTACGGTGCTTAAGATACAAGAGAATGAGTTTTCGCTTCTTTGATTAGTTCCTTACTGCCACAGGCTCTTTCTTTTTTTCAGTTCCCTTTTCAGCGCCAACACACCAAGGTGAGTCTCTGAACTCGACCATTCCCACCGAAAGCGGACACGATGCGAAGACCAGCGTGTTTGGATACCTGAGCTTGCTGCTTAGCCAGTCTTGCTTCGCAACGGGGTGGCTGTGGTCCCTCTCTGTTCATGGGCCGGAATCTGGACGAAACCCCCATGTGCACACCGACCCGAATCGAGACTCCCTAGCTGAGGTTATGCATTTGCAATGGCGGACTGTCTAACCGCGTCGATGTCATCACAGATGCATCTCATGTACTTTTCTGGCGAGGACGGAAAGAGGGTCTACACTCTTAAGGTGGGCATCGCCGATTCAGTTTTACATTGGTTATAGTCTTGGAAAACGGCTTGAGTGGTATTTTGAATGGAAGTGAACGTGACAGCGGAAACAGGAGAAACCTGGGCGCATCACGGATGAGTCCTCAGGCGTATATTGACAAATCCAGAAGGAGGAGTCTCTCAAATCGGAATTAGTTTCTAATTCTTCATCGTTTATAGAAAACATCCCCAGATGGCAAGGTAACAAAGAGCGCACACCCCGCCCGCTTCTCGCCGGACGACAAGTTCTCACGTCACCGCGTGACCCTCAAGAAGAGATTTGGCCTCCTGCTCACTCAGCAGAACCAGAAGAAGTGATTCTGTTCCTCCTTTCGTCCATACTGTAATACATCCCCACGGTTGAGCTTTTACAACGCGCATTTATGGTCTAAGCCTCGTACAATTCACTATATTGTCTGCGCACATCCTCAGGTAGAGACAACACCTTCAACAAGGCAGCAGGTACCTGCAACAGTAGGTTGAATTATTATCAATTATTATCATCCCACGTCAGGAAGAAACATTTTTACCTTAATGGTGACAGCACCAACTCTCTCCAAGGGCAAACAAAGTTCAACAAGTTGTCCAGACATCTCCGCAATGCAGATCCGCCATCCCTTCTGTACATCTTTCCTTGTCTGCACACAACAGACATTGCCCAAGACGCGCCCCATGATCCAAAGCATCTGACCGCTCACATCCGCTGCCCTCTTTTAAAAGGACATGGCGCGAGGACGCCCATTCTCCCCACTTCCGGGCACAGCAGGAGTTGCATTAACAAGGGAACGTCCTAATGCAGCAGTCTGCAAATACCCTAGAATGAAGCCTCCACCAGTATTCCAGTAATCAATACTGCTTTTGTGCTGCTCGAGATATGTGAGCAGTTTTCGCGACACAGGAGCACCTTCATTCATGAGTTCCTCAGAAGCCACTTTGGCCACAATCAGTTAGTGGGCTTGCACGTACTTTTGTGCGTCAATAAAGCTGACGCACCCTCTGACAATATCGCCTTCGTAACGGGCTCGGAAAGCCTGGGGAGTAAGGGGTCAAATGATACCATACAATAATCAGAAAAGTGCGAAGTGCGAAGAGTACCTTGGCCTCGTGAATCCAAGCCGATGGAATTCCCAATCGCTCAACCAAAAACAACCATTCGGCACTCTTCTTTCCAGCCATCCCGGCGGAATACCCTCCAACAGATTCAGTCACATCAGCAAGGGGGTAGTCGCGAGCCAAAATGTCTCGTACCACAGCCTCACGACCTGCTTGCGTCGACAAGAACAATGCAACAAAGATGGCCCACTGCCACAAACCAAGCGCTCCAAGCGACGCACATAGAGACAATGTGCACGCGTCTGCTGTACCTGAAACAAAGAAAGATCCCAGAACGTCGTCATCCTCGTCCTCGTCGCCGTCATGGTCCATTCGAGTCTCCGCAGAGCGGACCTGTACCAGGCTTGTGTGCGTGGAAAACTCGCGCACCATTTTAGCGCGACTCAGCACCAACCAGAGAAGCCAAGAAACGCGGTGATCCAACAGATTGCGACCCACGGCAGCAGGAAGCAGGAGGCTCTCAAGAAACAAACTGTCATCCGTCACGACCTTCAAGAGGTTATAGCAAATGTCGCGACGTAGCGTCGTCGCAGTGCCTTTGTCAGCTAAATACGCCAGAATGGGCGGTTTCGCATGCAGACCTGATCCCGCCTTCCAAGCATCATCGTACGCGGCAAGCGCGTGGTTTAAGCTCAAACCCCCGCCCTCCGCATACCAGAGAAACAGACCCAGCGCTTGCCTCCAGTCTTGCGCCGCACCCACGACCGCCGCATCCCACACGCGCAAGTCCCCCGAAATAAGCTTCCATAGCTTCAAGTACTCGGGCGCAATCCCATTTTGCTCCGCATCTGCCATCCAAACATGGATCTGATACACGATGTGTTCCCGAGCAAGATCATTCATGGACGAGCGGCTCACAACGCCGTGTCCCGCGGAAACACCGTGCAGACCGTCGGACCCGCTCTTTCGCACAACGGAGCGTCCACCCACACCCGCCACCTGCGACAACGTGGTCGCGAGGCGGAAATCCCGATTCTTGATGGCAGTTGCGATGGCATCTGCCACCTTGCGGGACAAGAGATGCGCAAAAACGGTGTCCGCAGAGTTGGATGAGGCGGTCGGCACGCCCTTGTCTGCAATGCTTTTTCGAAGCCAGTCGGAAATTCGCTCCTTGCGCAAGGCCGTGAGGATCTCATCAATCACTTTTTCTGAGGAAATGGTTTCGCGAATGGCTGCGTCGTCAATGTCATCAAAGATAGCAGATGCAAGCATCCACACGGATGGCTCGTCGCGGCCAAACTCAGCAGAGTTATCTCTAGAGCTCACCACAGCCATCAATTCGCTAAATTGGAAGCCTCGGTTGATGACGCCGAGAGGGCAGATGGCTTGAGGGATTGAGGAGCTGCTTTGAAGGAGGCTCCTGTTCTCAAGCGAACCCGTGACAACAACGCGATTGGCTTCTCCAGTAGCAGCGGAATTGGAGGCAGCCCGAGTGCTGTACACCGCTGTTCGATTCAGAATCAGTTCGAGGCACTTGATGTGTCGAGCCTTTTCAGTTTCAGCCAGAGCGGTGCGCTTGCTTTTGTCCCGTTCAGTCTATTCAGAAATCAAAGTCAACCTTAAACCATAAGTTAGAACAGTATTTCCAACAAACCTCCCAGGAAAATGCGCTGACGCGAACAATCTTAACCTGTGACACGGAGTCGGAGCCGGCAGTCCTTTTTGATTGGGGAGTAGAAAAGGGTGAGTTTATTGGGAGACCCAAAAAGAAAAGAATTGAAAAAACAAACAAAAAAACAAAAGGGAGCAAGGGAGGCCGGATATGAAAAGGAGGAAAAAGAAAAGGTCCAACGGAAAGGGAGTAGAGAGAAAATTCAAAACAATCAAGATGTCCAAAGCCGCAGGAAAGCCCCACAATGCAAAACACGCAACACAAGAAAACCGACAGGGGAGGCAGACAGGGGACAACCCTTACCTTCCAGACACGGCAAACTCGCCCTTGGGACCCCATCCCCCACGGAAGCTGCGCCCCATAAACAGTCCAGCGTCAACGACATGATTCGATCGCGACATGACGATGCTTTCGTTCAAGACCGGCATGGGCAGGGCCGTGGGATCTTGTGTGCACAAATCCGCCTGCGACGGCAGAGCTCTTTTCGGAGACAACGACTCGTTCTTCTGGACGACAGCGACGACCGGCACAACGTGCTCATCTTTTCGGGGGGAGGTTCTGTTCACGGCGGACGCGACTGGTGCCATCGATAGCATCTTGATCGCTTTGGGAGACGGGAACGACTGAAACTCGCTGTTGCCGTCAATGTAGTTGAGCTTGCCGTCGGCAGCATCGATATCCATGATGGCGTCCAAGGCACGTTTCGAATTAGACGGGGAGGCAAACTTGTTGACAGAAGGTGAGGCATGGCCACCAAACACAGGCTGAGCGCCCTTGCCGGTAATGCCCCCAAAGAGACTTGCACTCATGGCACTTATCCTGCGCGCGTCCCCGCCAAAGGACATCCTCGGCTTAAACGCGTTCACATTCGAAAGCAGCTCTTCCTCCTGATTCGACTCCATGATGTCCACCTCCTGCTCCTCCTCGTCTTGGTCAATGGAGGCTCCTACAACATGAATGCTGTACTTGTCCACATCTTCACCGCCAGCTTCCTCCTCCTCCTTCTCTACGTCCCCAGCATGGCTGTCCGCAAACGCCTCCTCAGTCTCGCTCTCGGACGAAGACAGAATCTCGTCCAATACACGCACTGGATTCCGTACCTGTTGCTGCCGCCGCTGCTGCATGTGACCCAACGCCAGCCGGTTCATAGTCGCAACCTTGCGCAAGTCCCCCGTCCCGCGTACACCCGCAACAGGCCGTCTCGCTGCAATATGCGCAAATGAGTCGTTCCCAGCAAATGATATGCTCTCACCCCCCTCCTCCTCCTCGTCCTCCTCATATTCCTCCCCTTCCAAAAGCTCGACATCATCCTCAATGTCAAACCCGGCTCGAAGCGGAACCGAGCCAACAGGTACACCAGCAAGCCCCTCCGCCGCTTTCTCTTCTTCTCCCTCTTCCTCTTCCTCGTCATCTTCCATCCCATACTTGGAAAAATGCTCCACCCGGAACCGCCATTGCCCTGTCTTCTTGTTAAAACCAAGCAACCGGGTCCCTTCAATGCCTTCCAACTTCTTGAAATGTCGGTCAAAGCGCGGATCCGTCTCATCCACAATCACGCTCCCAGACGCTTTGTCCACCGCCCAACACTTGTCCAGTGACACCTCCGCAGGCACGTTCACGCCCATTCCCACAGGGTCCTTGCGCTCCTCATCCGGATACACCTCTATGGCCTTATGCCGAAGGATAACAACCTCCCCTGGGATCCGGGCAATGCCGCTCCGTGTGCCGGAGGGGCTTGCCTGCAACAGGTTCACAGGCTCCAGGAAGCGCACGCTCCCGAATCCGGCCAAGCGAATAGTGTAACCCTCCACCTGCGTGAGCTGCGTATCAGAGAGTTGCATGAGCTCTTCGTAAGAGGGCTCCGTCTCGTACACGGGCGCGGCTTTAGGGCTTTTGCGCGGGGACGGGCTGCGGCTGTTGCGACTGGTCGAGGCCGACTTGGAAGGGGACGCGGAAGCCGCTGCGCTGTTCAGGCGCTGTGCCACGCTCGCTGTCACATCCACAACGGGAGCTTTGACAGCCCGATTCTCATCCAAGAAGCGCACGCTGCGGTTCACAGATGCAGCTGCAGGCGTGCTCAACGCGCTGCCAGGGATACCAACAACTTCATTCTCCGCGCCCTCATCCGTAATCACAAGCTTCTTGACCCGCGGCTTGAAGGACCCGCTGCCACCCAAAACATCCCCAGCCTCCTCCTTCAACATGCCCAACACGCTCTTGGGCAAGTTGGCAGGCGAAATACCCATCGCCGCCCCAGTCCCGTTCGCGGCAATGCCGGCGCCAGCGCTCCCCGTCGTCGCGCCGAAAAAGTCTCCAGGAATGCGACTTGGTGTAAACCCACGCAGTTTAATCTTGCTCGCGCTTTTTGGCGTCATCTTGTAATGTGGCAGCACTGCAAGCTTCTTGCCATCGTCCTCATTGGAAGTTGAGAACAGCGCAGGCGCCTCCTTGGCACCACCACCTGCCCCTCCTGCCGTGGACTCTTTCGACTTCAGGCTCGTGTTGAAGAGCGGGTTGTTGCCATACGGGTTCTTGTCAATCGCAGCCGTGAGCGTGGGCTGCTGTTGCTGTTGCTGCGGCTGCTGGGATTGTCCCAGCATGCTGCCTCCCAAGTTGAACCCGCCCGTCAAACCGCCGCCCCCAAACAGCGAACCAGACTGTTGTGGCTGCTGCGTAGCTCCACCAAGCGAGAAACCTCCACCTCCCAGTGTCGACTGTCCAAACCCTCCCCCAAATCCAGTGTTGGCCGATCCAAACAATCCTCCTCCTCCTGCCGATGGCGTCGGCGTCGTTCCGAATCCACCGAACCCGCCTGTCCCAGGTGTCGTCGGTTGCGATCCAAAGAGCCCCCCTGTAGCTGGCTTGTTAGCCGTGGCTCCGAATCCGCCAAAGCCACCCGATGCAGGCTGACTACCAAACAGACCACCCGTAGCGGGGGTCGTGGTGGCGCCTCCAAACGAGGTTGGCTGCTGCTGCGTGTTTCCGAAAAGACCTCCACCAGTGTTGGCCGCAGGCTGGCCAAACGGCGACTCTGAAGTATAAATCCAGTTGAGAAACGCTTAGTCCCACAAAAAACTAACTCACGATTAGCAGCAGGCTGTCCAAAGGCGCCCGTCGTCGCAGCAGGCTGTCCAAACAATCCACCCCCTGCAGCACCGCCACCTCCAAACGGAGACGTGCCAGCCGTCTTATTTCCAAACAGGCCTCCACTTGTATTGCTCGCCGTACCAAACGCACCAGTAGACGCGGCAGGCTGTCCGAACGCCCCGGTTGCAGCAGGCTGCCCAAACGTGCTCGTGTTGACGGCCCCAAATGCAGGCGTCGTTGTCGCGGATCCTAATCATGGAAGGCATTTAAAAGGGGTCCCCTGTTTATCTCCTCACGAATCTCGCGAATGCAAAAGAAAGGGGACCTACCAAACCCAAATCCAGTATTTGGTGCCGCATTATTCGCCCCGCCAAACGAAAATGCGCCGCCCGTGCCAGCAGGTGGCTGTCCAAACGCGCCCGTCGTAGCTGCAGGCTGACCAAAAGTCCCCGTCGCCGCTGCAGGCTGACCAAACGCACCCGTCCCGGTGTTTGATCCAAAGAGCCCACCACCTGTGGTGGCCGGGGCCCCAAAGAGTCCTATTGGAGAATTGTAACAATGTGAATGAAGCAATCAAAGCTACTCAACAAACAAAAACGGAAGTTTACCAGTCGAAGCTGGCTGCGCCGTCGCTGAACCAAACCCGAACCCGGTGCCCTGTCCCGCGCCAGGGGTCGAACCAAACAGTCCGCCCGTACCTCCCGTGTTGGACGCGCCGAAGCCTCCTGAAGTGCTGCCAAAGCCGCCCGCAGCTGGTGTCCCAAAGGCTCCAGTGGCACCACCCATACCGGGTGCCTGGGTGCTAAACTTTTTGTTCATGAGGTAGTCCTGGACGCGAAGTTCCTGTAGTGGAATAAAAAGGGAATTGGTTCTAAGAAATGTGTAACACAAAAACAACCAAATAAACAGAGAAAGTACCTCAAAGCTCCAATTCTTGTATGCCGGCATGGCCGAGATTGCGTGAAATTGGCTGACGCTACCTGCGCCCAACGCGCCCGTGCTCTCGCGTTCCTGGGTCACGACATACGCCGGGTTCCCCGTGCCGCAGTTGGTCGTCGGTGTGGTCTGTCCCGGGCCGCCAAAAGAGGGTGTGGTTGCGCCAGCAGCGCCGGACACTTGTGCGGCGCCGAAGCCGAAAGAGGTAGTTGCGGGGGTTCCGAAGCCTGTTGAGGTCTGCTGTTGTGGCTGAGCACCAAAGAGACCGCTTTGCTGTTGCTGTGGTTGTGCTGTGTATTTGTTTGAGGGTCTGAGGGAGGGAAGCAAAGTGAAAGTGGGTGACAACCTCCGAAGCCGAAACCCGTATTTTGCTGCTGTTGTTGCGGCTGCCCAAAAAGGCCTGGTCCTGCCGTAGTTGCGCTCTGTGCGCCAAAGGCAGGTCGAGCAGCAGTCGAGCCGAACGACGTGTTCACACCGAATCCTGTTGACATAGTTTAACGCGGGTTGACAGAGAGTGCGAGCGGACCTCCCGCGCCGAATCCCGTGTTTTGCTGAGGCTGGGCACCGAACGCGGGCTGCTGTTGTTGCTGTTGTCCGAACGCGGGAGCAGCGCCTGGTCGGGTGTGTTCATATTGATGGGATGCAAAGCGCAGTCCGGTCCAACCGCGGACAACTAAAACGCACCGAATCCGGATGAGGCTCCGCCACCGAAGAGGCCGCCTCCAGCGTTAGGCTGCTGCTGCTGCTGCTGTTGCTGCGGCTGTTGGCCGAAGCCCGTGTTGGCGGTGCTGCCAAACCCACCAAACATCTTTTTGGGTTTGTTGTTCTCCTGTCTGGGAACCTCGCATCGCACAACTAACTGCGCCTGTGCGGATTCAACCCCATCGTGTCCATGTCCAGAGGAGGGAGAGAGCAGAGAGAGAACGGGCACAGAACAGAAGCGCGACGGAAGCAGAATGGCTGGCACTGCGTCTGCCGCCACTGCAACCTCCTCCTCGTCCTCCTCGGTGCCAACCAACGCTACTGAAGCTAAAACGCCAAATCCTCTGCATCACCAATGCTCGCTCGCGCCTTTATCTCTTCTTCCACAAAAACATATCACTCGCCCTTGAGCAATGCAAGAGAAAATGGTAATTTAAAACAAAGAAAGCGGATCATCAAACAGGGACACCCAGCCTGCATTCTATCCTCTGGACCAACTCCTCGCATGTCGCGCCCACAAAACTCGCAAGGCAATCTACATGAAATTATTCAAAGTCGACGTCCCTCATGGCATTCGACACGCGCGCCAACAAGCTCGCGGCGCCAAGCATTTGTTACGACCTCCGCCTGACGCACTGGAGTAGCCAGATAACGATCGGATGCGTCCTTCTGACTGCAATGGAGCAGGGCAGAGATGGACTCCGGTATCAGTTTTCGCATCAGGTGGATGGACACGAACACGTTGATGGGCCTGCATGCGAAGTTGGATGGACTTGCGGAGGCCTTGGCGGTGCAGGGGGTTTGAGAAGTTGGCGAAGGATGAAAGGGTGCCGTAGTGAAGGCGAAGGAAATCAATGCGAAGCCCCTCGACCAGCTGCAAGGTTGTCTGAATTTAGATGTTGTCGAGGACAGAAAGTTGACGGTTAGCGGTTAGTTTCCTTTCAGACCATTTGTTACGTTGCTTTTTTTGGCTCAATTGCGTCAATCACCGAAGCCACGAAAGGCGCAAAAGTGGCAAAATTGCGAAGTGTCCGAAGAATGGAAAAGGCCCATGGACGCGCCAGAAAACGCATGGAACTGAATTTCCACGAATTATCATCATTGCCTTCATATCATTTCAAAAAGAATAAATACGCCCCCGCCGTGACCCTGCAGGAAATAATAAAAAATAAGCAACCCTCACTTTCGCGAAATGAAATAAGGACGAATCCTCCTTTTGTTGATCATAGAAATCCACTCCGATATTGAAAAGAACTTGTGTTTGACCAGTAACGATGGGGGTCGTGAAACGATACCTAATTGGTTCCTAACCAGTGCCAAGGGTGACTAACTGGATTACTACTCAAGGATAAAACCCATTATTTATTTTATCCTTCATGCTAGTTCTACAAAAAGCCGTCATATCGAGTGCGCGGCACGTGTCGCGGATAGAGTGGGGTCTAAATAGTTGACAAGGGAAAAATCACACTTTACCCAAATTATCTTTATTTTCATGAAGCCGCAGTGGTACATTGCAATTGAGCAAACAGTGATGTATTTTCCTGGAAAGAAAGACTTGAAGACTGCAACGACGCTGGCGCACCAAAGCTTACCCCACTAAATCAGCACTCTGAAAACCGGACCTTGTTCAAACTCTGATTGGAATCCTGATTAAAAATCTCGTCCTCTTCCTCCATATCCTTGTCCATATGCACGCGCTCCAAATACTGAGCCCGCGCCATGGCCGTGGCAACCGCCAGCGGCGTCCTGGGCATAAAGAACTTGAATGCCTGCGATAGCGCAAATACACCATAATGGAACGCCAAAATGAAGCCCAGTCGTGCCGCCAGCTGCATCCCGCTGCCTAAGCGTGCCGCAAAGAGCGCGTCGAAGGTGGGCGACGTGAAAGACACGAGTAGCGAGTTGGTCGCGACGCTCAACATCGCGATGGCGCGCAGGATAGTGCCCCAGACGCCGATGTCCTGCGCGAGAAAAGGCTCCGGGCGCTGATAGACGCAGAGGAGCTTGAAGGCGTCCGCGCGGATCTCGTAGATGTTGTTGAGGAGGGCGAAGAGTGGCGCGAGGGGGAAGCTGCAAGCGAAGAGGGCAATGTAGCCGAACTGGATGATTTTTTGAGCGTATTCGTCGCGGATGCCGCCGAACGCGTTCAGTTTGTCGTCGGAATAGTATGGGGGCAAACTGTCGGCCGTGTAATCGGCTAAGTACTCCTCGTACCCGATGGAGGAGAGCGAGATTCGCCTGACAGGGACTTCGAGGCTTTCTTGGAAGCTAGGCCGAGGAACTGCGGGGGCAGGTGAAATAGAGTTTATCGACAAGATGGATGAAGCACGGGATGATGGTTGAAATATTTGCAGGCTCATCGAAATAGGTTTTTCCCTGAACGCGATTGCAGCCGAAGGAACTGCCTTTGGTGCGAGCACCATAGGTTTCTCGGGAGGCAGTATAGTAATCACTGGAGCTGGCGGGAAAACAACTGTGCGTGTTATAGAGGAAATGTCACTTGGCAATCGCGCGGTGGTCGGCAGTTTAGTTAGAGATGGGGCAGCACTGGCGAGAGTACAATCTGACTCCTTTAGCACGACAATTGATTCTGCTGGATTCTCAATGGTCGCCATAGATGCCATTACTTCGGAATTGGCAATTGTCCTTCGTCGCCGCATTTCTGAACGACGCGAACGTAATCGAAATGCGGAAATTAATTGCTTGAACTTTGCTGTAATCAGTGGAATGGCCAATTCTTGAAAACGCTCGATGACTAAATATCATGCGTTTGTTAATTGGAAGTGCGGATATTGACGCAACTCACTTTGACCCCCAATGAATATTACAAACAAATTTACAGTGACGCTTGATGCGCATTCAATCTTCGAGCATGTTTCATCAAGTGCGGAAATCCCAAATAAAAATGGATATGACAAGTTCGGCTTCACAAAAGCATAGTATATCAACTAGAAAAAGAGTAAGATCATCGACATTCTCTGTGCATTCACTCACCTGTGAATAGCTGTTTGCAAAATCGAATATATACGTTTTGAATATTAGAGCATTGTCATATTGTGATTTCGTTCGACTGTTTGCCAATTGGGCCTCATTAAAAAAGAGAAGCCCCCAAGGATGGACTCACTAGTTTTCCCATTCATTCAATACCTCCACAATCGCACCGAAGGGTATCTTCATGATGACAATGGATGCGAGACCTAAAACATATTCAACCAATTTTAGAACGAAAGGGAAAACTGATGGTGTGACAAACCAAGAAGTGACGTGATGAGATTAATTGCGATGGCGTTGTCTACTTTAGGAGAAAGGTACGCTCCAATGGAAACCTGAAAGGCGATGCTACTACACACAATCAAAATCCAAAGCACCATGATGATGCCGGAAAATATCTGACGCCCCAGCCTTTTGCTCTTTGGAAACACGATTTCCATCTTGCCTGTAATTGGACTTCGCCTATTGGTAACATACAGGTCAAATTCGGGTAAGTGTGTAGTTATGCCACTCACCGGACCAACTCTCCTTTGTACTGAGGTCGTTTTGTCTCTTCTTTTTGATAATCCATGGTCGCCCATTTCCAGGCGAAATATTTGGTTTGCCTATCCCAAGCAATTGGCATCAGTATTGCCCACATTGACATGAATAACCCGAAAAAGGGCGTCAAGTCATTGTCAAACATTGAGAACCAATCAAAATTTCCTGATCTTTAGTTGAAAACGTTAGATGATAGACGAAACAAGCGCGTAAACAACACACCCGTAAGATTCAAAAAGGCCGTATAAGACCACAATGATACCCAGAAAAGTGGATATTAGCAGCCACAAATTATAAAATCCAATGAATGCAAAGTATAAGCCAACAGTTTCTCCAAAATAGGCAGCAATATCGTCAATCGGTTGCGGCTGGAAGTACTTTTGAACCCAATCCTTTCGCAGCTTTTCCCGAAGCGTATTTGGATTGAGTTCATCGTCGTGTAGATGGAACATGGCTGTGTATACCCCTTCACTCAGCAAATAGTCAATGCCTCGTCTGTCTTTTTGTTTTCCGACTCTGCCAGGTATCTGAACTGACATTTCAACGTGCGAAATGATGTTATAGGTCTGGGTATCGAGATTCAATGAAGGAGTTCCTCAGACGAATTCAACAAAGAATATCACCAATAGGGCTCTGTGACTGTCGCGAAAGAAACTTGACTGGATGTCGCAGGATGCTGTTTGTTGAGGATCTCCTCCTTTGAATCGTGCCAAGTCTTTTCTTTTAAATGCCGCTGATTGCGATTTCATGTCCAATTCGTTGAGGCCAAAAACTATTCGCAGAGTTTCCACACGCTGTCGCAACCATTGAGGTAACTTGCTTTGAATTGTCGAACCCAAAGAAAGTCGATGTGTGTATCTCTAAGATGAATTGAGAATAATGAATTGATTGATGACTTTGAGAACTTACGTTGTCCGGCTTCAAAGGAAGTTTTAACTTCATTAACTGAGCTTCAGCACACAAAACTGAGAACGGTGTAACAATCTTGACGAACATTTCGCTCGGTTCCTCAATTGAAACTTCGTGTTCAATGATGAGACCCCTCTGTAGTAATTTTAATTCAAATTCTTTACGCATGGAAGCGAATTTAGCTTCGACTTTGCTTTCAGTCGATATCTTAAATTTGAGTATATAATCGTATCGAGAGACTCCAAAATGAAGCTTTATGACGGCATCCGGAGAGTGATTCAGCCCATAATGTGCAACATAAGCGGAATTATCTGGAAGCCCATCGTTAGATTTCACTAACAGAGAAATCGCGCCTCAATTTGCCATACCGAACGCATTCCATGCATCAGTTACAGTAGCAATTTCCGTCTTCCATTTTGCTATTCTATCGAACAGGACCACGTCGGCAAGTTTGAAAAAATGAATTTTTCGCCTCCCCTTCACGCGCAGTACCACGGTGTCCAGGCCAAACGTGTTGCCCGACCATCCGTTATGCGTCGCAGGCTCGACAGGTTCTAGTGAAGGTTTCAGATTTGCCTGCGAGCGATGCATAGGGAGCGCACTGCTCTCTTCGTTTAGAACGAAAGCCCGCTCGCCAATTTGAAGAGAAAGACGAGGCCGCACTACTGAAAGTCGTGGACGATCAGAAAATGGCGGAGCGGCGTAGACTGCTTCATCGGAGGAGCAGGACGAGCTCCTCCCAATAGAAGACTCAACAGAGAGGAACGATTGTGATCGGTTCAAATTGCGTTGTAGGATTTCTTCGTCTCCGGGTTGATTTTGCCCGTTTTCGTTGGGCGAAGTAATTGATTCAGTACCTTTGTTGACGTAAGCAGGCAACGCGTCTATGATCGTAGTAGGCGATCCAGATATATTTTCTACATCCATGTGGGTCGAGGGAACCTCTTGGGATGGACCGCGCATGGCTGGAAGACGGAGGATTTACGCAACGGATTTTCAGGACGCCATACAGGCAGAATATTCTATATAAATGTTCAAGAATCAGGAGGTGTGGTAGTGTGCATCCCACATTCCTTCGAGCATCGGAACGGTTTCCATGCTATTATATGATGTACAACTGCATTGTCATTCTATGTCAGTTTTGAGGTTGGACTTAACGTAACGCTCTAGTTTCACAAGGGGCCACATTTAGTTCGTTAACGCTTCTTGCATGATTGGTTCGTTCCTGCACATATTGAGGTGTAGCCCTCTCCTTTTATTTGCCCAAATTGAGGCAAAGTGACATGGCTTTTGGATGATAATTTATTTACTCCTCGTCCTCGTCCTCAGCGGCAGCATCGTCGATGGCCAGGGGGCGGTAACGAAGCTCGTAACCCGTCTTGGAGACGGCAACAACGCGAAGCCACTCAGAGACAATCGTCTTCTTGAGGTACTTCTTCGCGAGGTACTTAACGTAGCGCTTGGCGATAGTTCCGTTGGCAGCGGTGACAGTGATGGTAGCACCATTGCGGGTGATGGCAACGACGGAGCCGAGGTTGTTGGTGCGGCCGTCAACCTTGATGCGGTCGTGGACGTACTTCTCGAAAGCGGCGGTGTCAAAGATGTTGTCACCGGCGGGCTTGGTGCAGTCGATGGTGTACTTGACAGGGACGGTCTTCTTGGTGTTTTTCTGTTACGGTGAGGGGCCGGGTGAGATCAACGGACGGCGATTCGTAAGCAGGCGAGCAAACAATAGCTTTCTCCCAAGGTGGGGTACTCGCGTGCTACTCAGTTGCCTAGAATGCACCGTCGCATCACTTGCCTGTTGGCGTGGGTTACTCGCCCAAGCGAGCCCACGCCAACCAGAGCTGCAACCGCGAAGGGAATCGGGGGCAAACAAGACTCGCACAGCTTGTCTATGCTCGCTTTGCAGGATTACTCACAGCTACTGGGGCCATTTTTAGTCTGTTTTGAGGAAGGACAGGTTAGAGCACAGGGGTAGAGAATGAGGTATTTCTCCATCTTAGCGTCGTAAATGCACCATCACGTCGGGCCCAAGTAAATTCGTACTGATTGGCCTGATGCGAGGGTGTACTGCCATGCAGGCCGGAGTGGATGGGTTATGATGAGGAGGGGGGCAGATGCTCACATTGAGGTTTTGACGAAAATCTAGCGAAAAGCGATAAAGGAATGGATCAGTCTCCTAATCTCCTCGTCTTTCTTCTAATCTCATTCTATTCTCTCCCAAATAACAATGGTGGTTTGCCTCGTCTGGTACTTTATTTTCCATTCTTGTTTTCGAGAAGCGCGATCTGCCCGTCTACGAATCTCCGAGAGAAGCGAGTTTCTGGGAGGAGAGAGTGGGGTGAGAAGCGGTGAAGCGAACCTCTCATTGGTTGTTGCAAGGAACAGTTGTTTGACGGCTGCTTCTTCATTGGAAATGATGAACAAGGTCATCAACAAGCTCGTGGTCACGAAGCTCAAGGACATGATCAAAGCCATCCGCGCGGCCAAAACGATGGCGGATGAGCGAGCTGTGATTGCGCGCGAGAGTGCCTTCATCCGAACAGCCATCAAGGAGGAGACCACCGAGACTCGCTACATCAACGTGCAGGTGCGCACTTCAGATTCATGCCGTCATTACGCGCTCACGTGGGCGGGGATAGAAACTCCTGTACATTTATATGCTTGGATATCCGGCCCACTTTGGCCAGATTGAATGTCTCAAACTCGGTAACGTACCCATTATCTGTTTATGAACCAATGGATGGCTTATTCGTCAGAAACAGCGGCGTCGCCCAGGTTTGGCGACAAGCGACTTGGATATCTCGGAATCATGCTTCTTCTCGACGAAAGCCAGGAGACCCTCACCCTCGTCACGAACTGTCTGCAAAAGTAAGTCTGACACTTATCTGTTTTTCAGTGCGAATCAAGAGATTGTGGAGGACGTCCTCACGATTGAACGAGTGACCGCAATGGGAAGTGTCGGAATGACGGAGAAACGAAAACATTCACGATGGACGCGGATAAATGCATTTATTCGAATGGAAGCGAAAAGCCGTATAGGCTTGTTAACTGCATTTGCTGACCGGATTGAACGTCAAACAGCGATATGAACAGCTCAAGCACATTCATATCTGCCCTTGCTCTGCATACACTGGGAAATATTTCATCGCCAGAAATGTCGCGAGATTTGTGCAGTGATGTGGAAAAGCTGTTGGGCAGCAACAATGCGTATATTCGGAAAAAGGTGCGCCATCCGCGGTACATTCACGTCACCTTATCCCTTTCTACTTGTAGGCTGCTCTTTGCGCGATCCGGCTATGCAAAAAAGTGCCAGATCTGGTTGAAAACTTTTTAACGCGCGCGAAAGAAATGCTGGCGGAACGCAACGAGGCTAGCTTGCTCACGGCTGTAACTCTGGAGATTGAAATGTGCAAGTTGAACCCAGAACTTGTAATTCCAGAGCTGAAGGAGGTGCGCTGTATTTTGTGGGAAATGCGCTCAACTCTAAATCCGGTCAACGATTCATTATAGCAAGTGCCAATGTTGGTAAAGCACCTCAAAAACCTGATCACGACTGGATACAACCCAGAGTATGAAGTGGGGGGTGTCACAGACCCCTTCTTGCAAGTCAAGATTCTAAGACTGCTGAGGCTGCTGGGGGCGGGCGACTCTCGCGCATCGGAGCTCATGAACGACGTTCTCGCGCAAGTTGCGACCAGTACAGAATCAAGCAAAAACGTGGGCAACGCTGTACTCTACGAGGCCGTCTTGACAATCATGGGCATTGAAGCGGAGCACGCCGTCAAAGTGATGGCAATCAACATTCTGGGAAAGTTCTTGGGAAACTCAGATAATAACATTAGGTACTGTCCGTCGGTTTACATACTCCTCAGCTTTTTGCTCACCAATCCAAAAAATAGATATGTTGCTCTAACGACCCTTACAAAAACGTACCAAAGCTCTCTTCTCGCCAGTGCTACAGACAGCACAACCTCCTTGCAACGCCACCGCCAAACCATCCTCGCCTGCCTCCGCGACGAAGATACCACCCTCCGGGCCAAAGCGCTCGACCTCGCATTCCACCTCATCAACCCCTCCAACGTGGCCTCCCTCATTCGTGAGCTCATCACATTCCTCGAACTGAACCGCGAAATGGGTTCCGACGCGCGTACCTCGCTCGCGCACAAGATTTGCGTGCACGCGGCTCGTTTTCGCGTGAGCAAGGTGTGGGAGTGTTTGGTGAATGCGCGTGTGCTGCAGCTTGCTGGCGACGTCAGCGGAGCGGGGGAGATGGTTGTGCAGAATTTCGTCAAAGTGTTGAGCGTTGCGCCCGAAGAGTTGCAGGTCCTGTGTGGGCGACGGCTGTTTTGGAGCGTTGCAAAAGGGGATGAGTTGATTTCGAGTAAGGAAGGGTTTTTGGTCAGCATGATCTGGGCTGTTGGGGAGTACGGAGATTTGATTGTGGATTCGGGATATGTTGTTGAAGGGAGTGTTGGTGGAGATGCGGATGTAGGAGGGAGTGAGGTAGAGTTGGGCGGGGTTACGAACGTGGCGGAGGTATTGGCGCAGGCACCGAGCGAGAAGGACGTAGTCGAATTGCTGGATAGGCTGATTCGCGGTCATTTCGCAACGGAGATGGTGAAAGGATACATCATAACCGCCCTTGTGAAACTGTCTGCACGATTTGGAGACGAAGCGGTTTTGCAGTTGAGTTCTGGAATTTATATCAGTGTTTTCCGTAAACTCATTCATTTTTTAGGCAAATTGATAGCCTCATCACGAAGCGCAAAACAAATATTAGCATGGAAATTCAGGCTCGAGCCCTGGAGTTCGCAGCTATTTCTCAATTGGACATCGAAATCAAATCCGGTTTACTGGAACGAATGCCTGTGCTTGAAACCGCTGTAAAAGAGGAAGAAGTAAAGGGAACGGGGGAGACCTTGGTGTCGCGTAAGTTTTTTTATACTACAGAATGCGATGTGTGCAACAGCTTATTTTTTCCTCGAAGAATCAATGAGGAATTCAACAACGTCTCTCAACTCGGTTCCTGTCACGAAATCTGCCGCAAAACCATCAGTTGTGGATGACTTGCTTGACCTTTCCTTTGACACGATACCATCGTCTGGTGCTTCCGCATCCGCTTCACTCCAACCGGTATAAGCCTCTGAGCGCTGTGAAGGTTCTCTAATGTGGCAGAAATAGAACATCGCAGCCATCTTCGGAGGACTCAGTTTGACTCCAGCACCTGCAGCTGCCGATGGCACAACCAGTCTCCTCTCGAACCTATTCACTGGAACCGCACCTGCTTCTGCGGCGTCTGTGGCTGTCGTAGATCCTTTTGCAGACCTGTTTGGTTCCCATGCGCCCCCTTCGGTTGCAGCACCCATGCAGCAACGACTGCTCTGTTTTGAAAAAGGCGGCCTTAAAATCTTTTTGATTCCCACGCGGCTGCAAGACGGAGCTATTGTGGATGTCACTGCCCTTTTTGAAAATCACTCGCCGGTGGGTGAGGCTTTGACGGGACTGTCGTTCCAGGTGGCTGTACCCAAGGTGACGTGTTGCACAATTGCATTCGGTCAAGTTGGTTTTAAGTTAAATCTGCTCTATTCAGAGCTTGAGGCTTCAAATCAATCCGCCCTCTGCAACGACAATTTCGTCAGGCGGTAACGTGACACAGACGATGCGCATTGACAATCCCGGAAAGGTTTGATGATCGCTTGAGGTTTTCGATGTCAATTGCTCAATTGTGTCTCCCTTTAGAATGTGGTCAAGCTTCGTTTGAAAATCGGATTCGTCTTGGGATCTGCGGCGGTGGACGAGATTGTCGAGTTTGGCGGGCTTTGAAGGAAAAAATAATTGCTTGCATACGAGCAAAAAATGGAGAACAATAAAATGGAACTTGACATTGCCGACTTTATTATGGCAGGAAAACACGGTTTTATGGACCAGAAAAAAAAGGAAGCAAAAGCCGTTCCATCGGTGATTTAAGTTGCGTGACTTCATTTAAAAATTTAAAGATGAGCGCCTCATTTTCTTTCACTGCACAATGGTATAATCACCCCCAAAAAACACTCACATTAGTATTAAGAGATATCTTGGCAAGAAAGCAGGGGTTCCAGGTTCACATGCAACTTACGGATTTGGAAGCATAGTAGCAGTGCCAATTGGCTTAACGGCGACTTGCGCATCCTGCGCGAGCTTGAGAGTGCAGGAATAATTGAAATTATGAGAGACGGAAAGTTGATGTGGTCAAGGAGCAACCGTGAACCTCCAAAGGTCGTCTTGGTTGTTGGATAACAATGCGTGCTTGACCACCCGAGGAAAGAGTGCATTGGAAAACAAAAGAACTCAAAAAACCTTCGGTGCCACCAACCCCCAATTAAGCCATATGACGCACGTAAACTCTCCCGGAGCCGTCGCTTCCATGAAGTCCAAGCACCACCGCTTCACACACGAAACAAGCGCGACGAGCCTCGGTCTCCCGCTCTCCCGAACCATGTCGAGCACAAACAGCAAGGGCAGCACGACCAGCCGCATCCGCTTGAAGATGAGCGAGCTCTTTGCCACTTGGTTCGGACGTTAGTTTCATGTACAAGAACGTCGGCGCGGCTCTTTCGTCGGATCGCGACGATGGTCGACGCCTCCTTTCTTGAGTTGTTGTTATTGCTTCAGTTTTTCAGTTAGCTGCTCGCTTCGTTTATTAAGACTGTTGAATACATTGTATAGTATATGTAAACTCGCGTTGTCTGTTGCGCTCTGGCGGATGTTGACCCCACCTGCTTGGCTTATGGTTGGGTGGCGAGAAGTGCCTCAGCAATTTTGTCGGGGGCAAATGCCAAAACCAAACCAGAAAAGACAACGACTTCCTGTCTCAATATCGCATTGGAATGAAAAATGCATTATCACAGTGTTTTATTTCACCTGCCCCAACCGCACTTGTCCAACAGCTGAATCATGAGGTACCCCGTACACGCGGCACTCGCTGCCGCAAATCCACCCACAGCAAAAGGCCGCCATCCGACCCCAGCCAAGACAGACAGACTTGTTCCCAGTCCCAAACCCGCCATCGCCGTCCCGAGCAACAGCTTGCTTCCCACCGTGTCCCCCACGAACTTATGCGTCGTGTTCCACGCCGTGCAAGCGTCTGCGGACACGTTTGAATGCGCGGTGAGATAGTCCCCCAAGGACCTTAATGCAGCCATTCCGAGAAATCCGAGGACGAAGGAAGGAAAGAGGGGCGGCATCTTGGCCGCGGATTGTGCCGATGTTGTTGCCGTGCCGCCCATACGTCGATGCAGGATAGCTAGGAGTGGCACGGCAGCCACGAGGAGTAGGTTTCGCGTGAGTTTAGTGATGGCAGCTACATTAAAGGCTTCCTCGTTGTTGTATACGTCACGAAAGGACATGGCGGCTCCAAGCACTTGACTGCTGTCGTGTATTGACACGCCGAGAAAGAGGCCGGCCTTGGTGCCAGCAGACAGTGTGGAAGACGGAGATGGGTCCACACGAGAATCCGGCGAGTTCGTGCGTTCATTATTCGGGTCGTTTGACGGGAAGAAGGCCGTATGTGCCAGCAGAGGGTACAATAGCATTCCCAACAGACCAAACACGATCACATTCGCCACTGCAACTGCGACATATTGTTCTGCGGCACCAATGACGGGTCCCACGGTTGAGATTGCAGTGACTCCACAGATTCCCGTTCCAGCCGCCATAAGCACGGCGAAGTCTCTGTGGAGACCTAAAACCCTCGCACCTGCAAATCAGTGCACATGAGGATTGCTTATATAGTAAAAAACAATTTGATGCAGAATTCACCGAGCACGGCTGTTCCGATTGCGACTGCCATCGTAGGCACTACGACCGGGAGACAGACTGCCGCATTTGCAGCAATCTCTGCGAGTGACAACTTCGCACCGACGCAGACGATTCCGGCGCGCAGCAGGGTAGTTGAAGCAAACTTAGCGCCTGGGTTTTGGTTAGGTTTTTTGGTTGTTTGTCCAAGCCTTCGAGCGTCAGTGAACTGCGGCGCACGAACTCAATGACAACAAAGCACCTGGTTTCAATACTGCACCAGATTGAGGCGAAATGAGCGCCGCCGCCACCACGCCGCAAGCAACGGCGATCGGAACTGGAGACAGCGCACTTGCAAACACTGAAGTCGATACGGCGCTCGCGGCGCCAAGGATCGCAAACGACGCAGCGAGGCCAGGTGCAAGCGACCTAACTTTTACATGATTTGGCTGTGAGGTTGAAAAGGGCCGCGACAGGGAACCTCGGAGGAAGGTTCGACACAACATAACAACGGCTTTCACGTCAAGTTCCTTTCACGTCAATTTCAAAATTACCGTTACTTCTTCCTCCTGTGAAAAATCTGCCTAATCAGTAAGGAAAAAAGTTATGCCCGTTTCTGCGTCTCTCTGCTGGCTCTCGGACACGCCTCCAGAACTAATCGCGCAAATGTTCCAATGGTTGTCCCCAAAGGAAGCCATCGCACTTCGACGACTGTCAAGAGGCATCAATGCTTGCATTTCTACCAAATTCTTTGCACGAATGAGCCTGTATGCTGCCACTACAAGCGAAGGCACGTCCTCCACCATGAGCCGAGCCCATTGTGAGCTCTTCCTTCGAGCGCCAGCTTCATTCAAGGCGGTTCTCGTGCAAATCAATTCCACTATTACAGAGTTTTGCTATAACGGGAATCGCAACGATGGTGAAAAGTCTCCGGACACGATTCCAGCAGATTTGTCCCGACTCTCACACCTCGAGCATGTTGCCATCGAAAGTAGTTGCCTTATAGGACCTATCGTCCACGTATCCGACCTTTCAAGCCTCAAGACCTTGAATTTGTTTGGGAACGCGCTCACGGGTGCCATCCCGACTACCTTGTCGCGTCAGTTGACGTCCTTGTCCCTCGATTTGAACACTATTTCGAGTCCCATACCGGCCTCTCTGGGCTCCCTGGTGAATCTGACTGAGCTAGACTTGTCGTATAATAACTTGAGTGGCTGCATACCTGAGGAGCTTTATAATCTCGTCTGTTTGAAATTGATGTGCCTCTCACACAATAAGCTCGAAGGAACCATTTCAAAAAGTATCGCAAACCTCAAAAGCCTCGACTACTTAAGGTTTATGCCCCTTTCTTTCCTGACCGCTCCACGCGTTTCCTCAAAACCTTTCGCTCCAACAGCTTCTCCTGCAATTGCCTGATTGGTGAAATTCCCTGGGACGCGCTTGGGGAGCTCGGCGATTTATCTGTTATTTTCCTCTATTCAAACAATCTGTCGGGCTCTTTACCGCATGGAGGCCTCTGGGGTCTCACAGATCGGTTGTGTATGTGGGACTTGTCCAACAATCCGGGGATCGTGGCGCCCCCTTTTGTGAATCTATCGCAATACTGATCGCCCTCGTCATTGGGTGTTGTTTACTTCGTCATATTCTCTTATTTCGATAAGCAACGTCAAAGAGAATAGGGATTCAGAGCCGTGCTTATCTCAGCGGTTCCATTCCCAGTCAAACAAATCATTCTTGACAGCCAGCAACTTGACCTTCATGAAAACTAACGATGTGGACACAGACATTGCGCACAGACAGTACAATATCTCGATCAGGTAGAAAACGTACACGTCTTGCATGGTCGCTCCGTTTCTAAATGTAAGAACTTTTTGAATAAGGTAAAGCAAGAGCATGAGGACGGCGCTGCATGATGAGGCGAATTGGTAGCGTGCAATGATCGGGTAATAGCGCTTTGCACAAGTAAAAGAGTATGTGAGATGACGGACTCAAACGGATGGTAAACGGAACACACTCACAGTGCCAGCCGCATCCGGTCCATTCACTTCCGAGACCTCCACTGTCCGGTTAAATATGTAGCGACTCGATTTATGAATGAAGAAGCAGTCTAGCAAGACAACGCCAAAGGCAGCCACCATGGACGTGACATTGTACCAAAACTGGTGCTCGTAATCCGCCAAAGTGAGGATTGCTGGAATACTGAGAAACAGTAACGTCAACCAGTAGATTCCCTGAAACAATTTGTAGACTATGGGTGAGGACTGGAGTCGCAGCACGTCGCGGCTGCGTTCCATGGAAAAAGAGAGGTAAAACATTTCTGCGAACGCGAGAGGAATCACGATGAGGGACGCCGTCATGCTGTTCCTTTTGAGCGTGTGGGCAGAGTAGCCAGCGATGGAAACGCCTGTGAAAAAGGAGAGGCCGAACAGGAGAAGGTTTTTGGGAGATAGTATAACGAAAGCACTCCTTTGTACCCAGGGAATGAAGGCGAGGACAAAAGAGAAGACAAGAAACGTGATGACAGAAAGGAAGCTTTGAAGGATAGATACGAGATTGACAACGCCCATATCATAATACAATAAGTCATCGACTGTCGCGGGATGGGTTGTCAAATTGCCGACCAGCGTCGAGTTGACGAAAGTCGAGTTCGCAGGCGAAATAATCATGCCAGCGGTCTCTGTGCTGAGGGCCGAAGAGACGAAAGTTGGGCTTTTGATGGTAGTGTCCTTTGTCACAACATAAATGAAGGCATCTATTGTTGATTGTTGCCATTGTGAGCACTTTGAACACTCTTACCTAACACCGGCTCAGATACGAAGCCTTGAATCCCTTTTCCTCCTTCTTTTTCAGAGGAGAGCTGTCAATCAATCAAATTGGCCATTTCGCACGAAATTTATTTCAGATTTTCGAAGGAACTATGTTGTCTTTTGGTGTCTGGACGACTATTGCCCTCGCTGCCGCGACTGCAAATGGTGCGTACTCCTGAGCGTCGGAGTCCACAAGCTGCAGTCATTCCCGTCATAGCTCATGTCTGACTGTTACAACTCTCATTACAATCCATGACATCCTGCCACCCAGCTGCATGCACGAACCCCACCGTTCGCAGAGAGTTTGGTCAGCTCTCGTCAGGCGAGCAGCAGCAGTACATTGCTGCCGTGAAGTCGCTCGCCACGCGCCCGCAGACGTTCCAATTTGCGAACCCGAACCCTGCCACTCTGTCGGCACACGACTTTGCCTTCACGCACGCTAGAAATGCACACTGGGTAAGCTTATACTCCTTGATTGTGTTAGAGTATTGTGGAAGGTTCACACCTTGGGTGAACGAAAGGGGCAGAGGGGGAGATGCGAAGGAGATCTGCGGCTTCAAGTACCACTCAATCACAAGAAGCAGGATTGAAATGAATATTTCCTAACAGTACTCTTTATTATAGGCACACGCCTGTGCCGAATTCTTTGTCTTCCACCGGGCGATGCTGTGGAGATACGAGCAGGCCCTGGCAACGGCCGGTTGGAGCGGCGGCATTGTCTACCTGGACGAAGCAGGCTACTCCTCAGGATGGATCGACCTTCCGCACTTCCAAAACAGTACCTTTGGTGGGGAAGGAAGCCCAGGAAGCTGCCTCAACTCTGGACAGTTTGGTGCAAACGCAGGGTACCAGGTGTTGGGCGAGGGTGGACAGATGCAATGTCTCACGCGTTGTGGCAACCCGAATGACAACTTCTGGGACGCAGGGTCCATTGCCAAGATTATTGCGGGGTCGCACTCTTATTCTGACATGAACAATGGCGACACATGTCAGTTTTGTTTGTTCTTTTTGTTCTGACGATCGAACTCAATGCGCCACGCAGCGAATGAGCACGCCAACGGTCACATTGTGCTTGGAAGCGGTCAGTGCGATGTTGGAAACCCGAGCTGGAGTCCAAGGGTGTGTCTACGAATTTCAACGTAAATTTCGAGCAGAAATTAACAATCAAATCACTGATGAACAGGATCCGCTGTTCTTCTTGCATCACGCTTACATCGACAAGCTGTTCTGGAAATGGCAGAACTTGTGCCCGTCCTACCGTTATGACTATGAGGGAAATCTGGCTGACGGACCCGTCGCAACCCTGGATACTCCCCTTGACAGTTGGAGTGACCTAACTCCTCGGGATGTTCTTGACACGAACAACGATGCAATGTGCTATACTTACAGCAAGAGTGTCGGAGACTTTCCTTTCACCCATGTCTGCCCGGACGGAAGCACACCAAATTACGAGCCTTTTGGCCGCAGCAATCCAGCTCCTGCGCCCACCAAGACTGCAACTTCTACCGGAACTGCGAGCCCAACACCAACGATCGACATTAACAGCGTCTGGCTCCAGAATGCTTTTATTCAAATGATCAATAAGCCGATTGCGGGACTGTCCTCTGGTGGTCCACCTCCCAAGAAGGCCGCTTCCCGTCGTGACGAGGAAAAAGACAGCGTAGTTCTTGGTGTGAGCGCGTCCGGAAACATTACGGCGACTGTCTCGTGCGACGGCAAGAAAGAAATTTACGTTCTTCCTGGAGGCTATGAAATGTACAAGGCAACATGCTCGCGCGTAGTTGTGGTTCCAATTGGTTTTGAGTTCCAGAATGATGAGTGGGAGAAGCCGGGGTATGTTGGCAAGAAGCCCAAGGTCTTGTTCCCTGAGTGTGACGAAGCGGATGACGAGCCATTTGTTGAGCTTTCCGAGGCGGAGAAGGCGCCTTGTCCGCGTCTCTTGACAGACGAGGAGGCCAAGACTTGGATGATGGACATTTGCAAAGTACGCAAAGCGAACAAGCGGATTCTCAAGAACTGCATCCAAGGATAGACACTTTTCCCGTTCTCAACTCCATCTCTTTTGGTGCGATACAATAAAGGTTAGATCAATTTGTAGTTGAGAGAATGATTGAGACTTCGATCACTGTGCGTTGAATCGGCGACTTGGATCTGCACCGATTCACTGAACAGTAACAACAACACAGCATTGAGAATGCTTGACCTATTCTCACTTCAATACTTTGGAGCGTTTCGCTAAGATCAAACCTATGTCATGGGTGCTCGGGCCATCGTTCTTGACAGCCAATCTGGAGGCGTAACCACACTTGCCACGCGCAATGGACATGGCAGTTCTGGGTAAATTCAATTATCCTAATAATTTATCTTCCAGGGGCAATTATTTCATATCTGATGTTTTTCCTCATATATAACTAATGTTTTAGTACTATTTTTTAGGTAAATTCATCACTGAATTTGGTGGATTCTATGAAGCACTTGAGAATTCTCCTATCTCTAAATTTCACAAAACTCTTAATAGGGAATCTGGTTTTCTGATTATAGTTATTTTTACTGGAGTCCATAAATTAAATTATAAATGATTAATTACACTATTATCTATGATGTTTATTTATAAAGTTATGTAATTAAAATTTTGTATAAATACTTTGTATTATAGTCGAATTGGAATTAGGAGTATAATATACATACTTTCCGGTATATGTATTTGGCCTCCTACTATTCAGCCTTTGGCCAGTCACCGAGTTTGAAGGAAGTTTGGTTCCACCGATGCCCTTCTGTGCGGAAACAATAAACAGAGCAAGATAAGAAGCCAGCATTTGAGAATTCTCGAATATGTTGAGTGTGCAAAGGCGAATATTTCTGAAACTGGGCTTAATCCGAAGCAATTCTGAAAATAAAAAGAAACAGCCTCCTTATTGACCCTATTTGTATAGTAAATTGAATTCAACATTAAGCCAGCTGAGACAGCAAATGCAAAAGGCCAATACCAAAACATGCACACCTTCAACAATCAACTGATAGCATTAGATCAAAAATAAACTGTCATAGAAAGGATGAGGAGGGCAGGAGTTCGTCGGTCTGTGATCCAAAAGCGGAACGAACTTGGAACGAACACACTCCCAAATTCATTCCAGCATGAATGAAGATGAGCGCAGCAAGGTGCGCATAGGATGAGGAGCCATCAGGTACTGATAGTCTCAATGTTCAGTTGTCGCTGAATCAAGAACTCCCACCGTATCCCTTCAATGAGCAAGATCAAGCTCAACTGCTCGCAGATCCAGTTCCCGCCACCAGCAACGATCTCGACATATGCCGCCATAGTTGGTCAAAGCCTTACTATCCAGTTTCTGCTTACGTGGTGGCTGTGCTTTGTTTCCCGTGAGTATTGGTGGCTGATGGGTTTTGGTGTGTCTTGTCTGACCCAACGACCAAACCACGCCTCAGAATAGGGGTTCTCTGCTGCGTTCGAATGAAGGAGCGCAAGTGTATCAAGTGCGGTCTGGAGACTGACGAGACGTACGTGGAAAGGCGTGGTGACGACAACGCGTACAGACTCGGCTTTGCGATTGGGGCCATTGAGACCACTTTGCAGCACCATTCATGAGTTCTTTCAGCCTCGCATTTCGTTGTATTTGGATATAAAAAGTTTTGGAAAGACTTTGGATGAAGTGAGCGCGCAGTCCCTCGCCCAGATGCCACCTGCGCCCCCCTCTGAACCCCTCTGAATCCGTAAGCTCACTGCCGCCACCCAAATATGGACAGCAACGTCAAGGCGATTCAGCGGCTCAACGACCAAGAGCTGCAAAAGGGCCTCGCCGAGTCTGGGTCATGGCACGACGACTTCTCGCATTCCGCGTACATTTTCATTGGCGGGCTGCCCTATCACTTGTCGGAGGGCGACATCATCGTCGTGTTTTCACAGTTGAGTTCGCCCGTTTGTGTGGTCCTCTCGATTCTCGTTCCATCCTAACAAATACAATTACCTTTGAATGTCAAGATGGGGCGAAATCGTCGATATCAACCTCCTCCGCGACCGAGAAACGGGCAAATCAAAGGGGTCCTGCTTTCTCGCGTACGAAGACCAGCGCTCCACCGTCCTCGCTGTCGACAACTTCAACGGAATCTCCCTCGTCGGCCGCACACTCCGCGTAGACCACGTCAAAGACTATCGCTCCGCACGCGTGCCCAAAAATGAGACCGAGGCCGAACATGACGAGCGCGTCGCGCGCGAACGGCGAATGCGCTTGATGGTGCTGCCGGGACATTTGATGGATGAAGACGAGAGACTGGAGGCGGAGAGAGAAGGCATTTTGGTCAGGAAGGGACTCGGAGTAGGTGACCGGGCCGCGAATAATGTGGAGCGATCGTCGGCAAATTCGTCTGGGACAAGGAAGCAATTCGACGACCTAGATTTGAAAGGACTGAGCGAAGTAGAAGTCAAGGCTCGGTTAAGGGAGCGTGAATTTGAAATGGAGGATCCAATGAGGGACTTCTTAGCGGAGGAGGAACGTGCTTCAGACAAAAAAGACAAGAAGGAAAAGAAACACAAGAAGGAAAAAACGGACAAGAAGAGTAAGAGGGAGAAGAAAGAGAAGAAAGACAAGAAGCGGGAACATCATCGTGACGAGGACGAAAGGCAAAAGACATCGGCCCCTCGTCGCCGAAGCCCCTCCCCTTCATCTTCTTCATCCCGATCACCTTCGCCGCGAATCGGAAGGAAGTCACAATTGGAGGAAGACCGCCGTCGGCGTTTGAATCATGAAGATTCGACGAACCGATACTTGAAACGCGCACGGCTTGATGATATCGCACCAGTCCCTTCCTCACGGCGAGATCCTCGGGACAAAGGTGATACACGCGACGACATACGGGTAGGAGAGCAAGGAAGGGATGTGCACGATCGAAGGCGTGATTATGCAGATAACCGCGATCGCAGAAGGCGCGATGATGACGTTGACCACTGGTGAATTTTTTTCTTTCTTAATATTCGTTTTCATTACTTCTTGACTTAAACTTTTTGCGCTCAGGCGGGAGGAACGGCGGGAGCGACAGGACGGGATTAGACACGACAGAAGGGAATACAGCAATGAAGGTACGGGAGAAGGGCGACGGAGTGAACATCGTCGTTGAACATGGCACTTTCTTTTCTGGAACAAGAGTCACAATGAAATCTGCCACCCTTCGTTCATGCATTTCAATTTGGGTGGCCAACTTTCGTCGAAATGAAGAAGAAATTGCTGGAGTTTTATAAGGTGAAGCTTCGGCCCTCTCAATGAGGTTCACCAGTGCGCCTCATAGCGAATGTCTGACGACGTTTGCCACCTCCGTATAATCTCATACGACGCCAAACAGCTATCTGCGCGTGCCATTCTAAGCTCGCAAAGATTCTGTGCTCAAGTCCAGACAGCCATGATTGGTTTGTCGAGATCACAGTGCCTTTCCACAGCCAAAGCACATCCACAACCACCCCTCTTGCCATCAAAGAATCAACCTGCAGCGGTTTATCAAGATTCTAGACTCCCACCCTTTCAACCGGCCGAGGTTTTCGAAGTCCCCACGTTGCCAAGATCCGTAATCCCACCGCGAACCACATCGCTCAGGATCACGGATAAAGGCATCTTGGCACAGCTGGATGATGAAATTAAGGTTGACAATTTGGATTCAAAAAAGCAAGAACAACCCTCATACTACCAACGTAAGTCATGCCTGAAAACAAAGCCACAAGAACGCAAAAAGATGGTGAGATTCGCCACTGATTTAGTCCGAAAGGTTGAGAGCACGACCGACCTCGACCGCGACGGGTCGTACAGGAACTATATGCGCCTTAAGCACAATATGGCTAAACTTGACATCAGCTTATACGAGTTTAGGCAAATGAGGATTCAGGCAGACGAGGAGGATTGGGGGACAGACGTGGACACCGCTCTTGCCTCCCTTTCACCAAGCAGCAGGCTTCCAACTTTCGATATTTGATGTATAAATAAATGCGAACAAGATTTTGAAATAGAAAAGCAGGTTTGATGATGACTTGGCGACAGAAATTGACCATCTGAAACATTGACGAAACAGTTCGCAAACTAACGATTTTTCATCATCGACAAAAGTCTATTTGCCGAGGAAGTCATGGCACAGAATGGAAAGCAACTATCCAAAGGGCAGGTCTCTGTGCTCAAGCAATTCTTTTCCCAACCAGCGACATTGATTCCAATTGCTCGATCCAACTCGCAGCCTGTTCAATCACCACCAACGTTAAAGCCTACAGTTCGAAGTTTGGACAATTCACCTACAGGGTTATCGAGTGCCAGTAGCCCAGAGGCAGTGTCCCCACAAATTGGTTCTTACCCGACTGTTTCTTCCCTGGTTACATCTGAAACCGCAGAAGAAGCTATTGAAAGCCTGATAAAGTCTTACACAATTTCGGAAGGAAATCGGCTTCGCCTTCCACCATCCGACTTTAACAACGTCGGGCAACGAATAATTCCCTTACCTCCACGCCTGTCGTCCCGAAAGTCGTCAGTTCCTATCTTTCCCTTCATTCCAGATAGAACAGCTTCACTGCAAAGTGACATTCAGAAAAATCGAGGTAGTGTTGGAATGGTTTCAATTGTGAGTCTTGCGTTGAGTGAAACTTCTACTTTCCTTGACTTGTCCGATCTTGACTTGTAGTAATTAGTGCTTGCTTGCGTATTTCCTTCTTCTTGTCTCGAATAAATATATGTCATTACTTCCTTGTCTGTTCGGACAAATGATTATGACTTTGGTGTCTGCCACTTGTTACGGGTGTCTCAATCATTTTTGACCTCGCTTTCGGACGCCATTTTGCACACAAACTGTTGAGAATGGCAACGGCAAGGCCACAGACCTCGTCTATGAGGCGTTCTACGATTCAGACCGGCTCTGGACTATCTGAAGCGTATACTTGCTTTAGCAGTAACCTCATCCGTTCGCCAACGCCCACCAACCCCATTGGCCATTCTTCCACCAAGAAGAATTTGATCGAATTTCTCGACTTATCAGAATGTACATTGGATGCTTCAGAGAGGGAGCTGGATCCATTGGAACTCATAAACGCTGTACTAGAACCAACAACCGACAAGAAAGCAGCACTCTCAAGTGTCGTACGGAAGTCCTGTTTGATGGAGAAACCTTCGTCGGACCTAAACGCTCGTGAGAGGAAGAACGTGAAGTTTTCATTAGGAGCTTTGTCACGAAGCGAAACACCCGAATTTACAGAGAATGAGGCACCAGATCAGTTTCGTTTATATATGGACTCTAGATTGGATCAATTGAATCAGCTGGTACCAGTTCGTGCGGACTCATTGCCACGAAGTAGTTCACTTCAACCGCGAAGGAGTTCCGTACCCATGAAAATTCCGAAGCGGACCTCCAGCCTCAACAGCTTGGGGTTTTCTTATAAGATAATTCCTGAGAGAGTTGCGTAAAGTATTTTTGTCGGTTCATTACTTGAAACCTTGAAATGAGTAGTCACGTAAGACGACTCTGAGACTCACTTGAAACTTTCAATAAATTGTTGAATAATTGATTTTTGAAACTGCCGCTTTAAATAGAAAGCTGATCGCGAACTCAGCCGTCAACTTCCAAAATGCAAATCGGCGTCGCCATTCCCAAACGGACCGTGTCCCGCAAACTATCTCCAAATGTTACACAAGCGGCACAACAACCTCCAGCAGCCATTTTGCCGAGAACATCGTCAAAGTCCCACCGAGTCCCGGACGAGTCCATGGTTTCAGACATGTCATGTTTGTGCAAACCCGGGAAGCTTCAAATAGCGACTGGAAACCTCACTCTCCGTATTCCTGAACGAAACATATTCCAGACGCATGGCTCTCCCATTACTGCAGTTTCTACGAGAAGTCCAAGACTTTTGAAGGAAATGCGCCACATGAGCTCCCCGACAAGCGCCAAAGTGAACTGGGTCTCAACTCCCTCCAGTTCTGTTGACACGCTCACGGGTTCCACAGTTCCCAGTCCAAACGTGTTTATTCCCAGTCGAACTACATCCTTACGCGACGAAGGTGCACTGTCATCCAATCCTACAAATTTTCAATGGCATAAGATTGAAGATCAGCTTCAAAGCCCAGATGTGGACTGGAGTATGGTTTTCGATTTATGCAACAGACATTCCTCATATACTGAATTCACAACACTTGGACGTTCCAGCATAGTGTCCCTAGATTTGTAAATCAATAAATAAGAAAGCGCCACACTAGTTCCCAGTGTTTCCCCCGCACCATGGCGGATCATTTCAGGGTTGGTAGAAAATTTTTCCGAATGAGTTTTGTGGTGGGAAGCGCGTTTCTTTTGGAGATTCAGTGCGGAACGCAATTACAAAAAATTCCCTAATGAAATGAGTATGTGTGATTATTAAACATAGCAAGGGTGCAGGTGGGAGACAGGGCTTGATTTCATCAGAAAGATGGCTCAACTTGCTCCTCACCAGCCAATGCACAGTCCTTCACTGTCCCAGCCGATGATTCCTACAAGTCCTGGTGATCATACAGAGGCGATCAAGCAGCTCTGGGAGCTGTATATCTCGAAAGCCGGCCAGCGAGATGGCACCTTGAGGAGTGCAACATCTGAGACCATCGGCCGCTCGCTCACGAACGAATTTGCAAGCTCAGTGCTGATTGAGCCAGTGAAAATACCGAAACGGAGCACAAGCTTGAAAGAAGGAATGCGCTTTCTAGATTACCCAAGTCGTCGGCCAAGGACTTCGTCAGCAAGCGTTTGCCGCGCACCTGCAGAACGAGACGTACTGGACGACCTGATTGAAATATACGGCTATACTCTATAAAAAAACGCATTACCGGACCTCATGCAATCCGCTTCACCACCCGTTTGCCACGCTGTGCGCGGCCTCATACACCTATCACCACTTTTTTGTTCTATGTAAATAATTAATTCAAATATAAAGGATGCGTTGATGAAGAGTCTTACAAAAACAGTTTAATATTCTATATGCATGCTGATACGAAAGGGAAAAAAAATTAAGCCTTTCCTGAGTACAGACTGGAGCTCCGTTCTGGAATACAAATTGAACCGTCCGCTGTCTTCGAAAGGGCTTTGAAAACTTCACACATGTATGCTTCCAAGTTGTCGGAGACGCTTCCGCGACGGTCTGATTTAAAAGTTGGATCGTTCGACATACTCTTTCGTCGATCATGTTTGATTTGACGATTCAGTGTGTGCATGGGAGGCGATGGGAGAGTGATCAAACTGGAACGAGAGTGGTGGTTGCTTTTGACCGCGTTGAAATCATCTGAGATACTTCTGCGACGCTGCTGCTTCACCTGACGACTCATAGTTCGGCAGGGAGGAATTGGTGTTGAATCTTCCTGTGATCGTGGTCGTGCGTTTCCAACGCTGTTGGCCGTCAAGGGAAGTGACACAGGGGACTCATCAGCCCATCTCACTGTCTTCTTAACCTTGGCACTCATTACTCCGCTGACGTTTCATCGCCTTCCTTTCCGCTATAAATAACAATAGTAATTTAATCGCTTTAAACGAAATTTACTTTACGTGTTGTCGATTCCTGCTTTGGAAAAAATTCTATTTTCCTTCACACGGCAGTTTCATTTCAAAAACTACATCACATTACGCAATTGATCTCCTCGAATAAAAAGGACGGGCGGTTCCCGCGTTGACCAAGACGCATAGGGTGGAAGTTAGCCGCAGGAGCCATGAAGAGCATGAAAAGCAAACGAATGTCGGCTGGATTGTCCATCATCATTCCCGGACGCTTGCCACCCCCACGAACACACATCGATGCTTCGGGGCCCGCGCGACCAACTCACCAAAGCACAGTATCAATGACACCCATCAACAGCATTGTCACATACTTTGAAAACAAGCAAGCTAATCCAATGGAGGACATCATCAGCATGTACGCTACAATGATCTGTTAACTTCATTTCTCTCACCTCCAACATTCTACGAATATATGTAAATTCTTTGAATCGAATGTGTGACAATGTTGACTTCCCCCCCAGAAGTACCCTACGATACACAGCAAACAATTCCAGTTGACAACCTCTTCCTTTAAAATGCCGAAAGAGTAAGCTCCTAAATTAGGCTTTCATTCGAAATTCGTCATGAAAGTGTCAGCAAATCCGTCAGGGTAAGCAACAGCAATTGCGATTTGGTTACCACTTTGGCTAAGCGAAATGAGTGAGTATTCTAAGAATGTCCGTTCGTGAGAGGATCCAAGACCAACGAAACGTCGTCCTACGACTTACTTGGGGGCTGAGCATCATGTCCGGATATGAATTCCTCGTCCTCCCAATCTTTATGTTACTTTCTCATTTGGAAATGTGCCTCTCGACAATCCTTGGCGACAAGTAAAGCCCCTTTTATCCGCAACAATCAAGGATGAGGTCATAATTAGAGTCACTTGAACTTGAGTGCGGACAAGCTGTTTCGAAAGTGTCGCGGTGAAACAGAATTTCGAGGCGGCGCCATATAAAAAGCAGTTTGATCACCGTTTCACAGCAGTTTTACCGCATTTACACATAGAACTCGAAATGGGTCGGGACTCGACGCTATCGTCCAGAAGTAGTGTCGTCAGCCTCCAGCTTGACGAGCTTGATCCTATCAGTTTCATTGACCAGGCCCAGTTCAGTCGTTCTCGACGTCCATCGGCCGCATTCCTGCGCATTGAGACGCAGAGCAACGAAATACCCAAAGGACAATATCTCCAGGCTGTGTTAGGAGTCGCCAAGGTCCTACATCCTCAGTCCAATTCAAAGGTAGCGCTCGACCAGCAGTTTCCGGACGATGCATCCATGAGCACTCCCACCTCGGAGCGCGACCTTCCAACCCCCATAAGCGCCGTTTTACCTGCGCGATCCACATCGCGCATGAAAGGAGTCGTGCCCCCTCGAACTCCCCTGAGTGCGGCTCTGGGAAGCCCTTTGAAACTCGCTACGGACTTGAAGACGCCCAGCTCCGTCACGGTACCTGCTCGTTCGAGTTCCAGACGCAACGATACGGCAACCAGTCCCATGGCCATCTCTCCTGTTCGGATGGCGAGGGGCGATAGTTTGGCAAGCAACGCAAGTACATGCAGTGCCTCGAGCGTGCGTATCCCAAGTCGCGAGGTTTCATTACCGGTAGCAAGCTTGGAACATCTCAAGATTCCGTTGAGGAGCTCGTCGAATAACCGGATAAACATACGGGATGATTATGATGAAGTCGCAGAGTTGGTCAACTCTGTCGTCTCGTCCTCAAATTTCCGCGCCCCTTCCCCTTTATAGAAATAATCTAAGATTTCATCACGAATGTGTTTTATAAAAGAATAGATCCAATTTGCAAAATGCTCTGTTGTTAGTGAAGCGAGAGTTGACTGGCCATTCTTGAGAGAGATTCAGACCAGTGCGCGTGTGCCGTTTCACTCTTGATGGCATCGCCAAAACGTGACATTTTAACTAGAGATCAAAACCTCAGCTTTGATCCCTCTCGAACCAACGCAAAGAGAACTCAACTAGTGTTTGACAGCCCCGGAAACGGTCCATGAAATCCAGCGCAATAGCAAACCGCATCACCGACTTTCAATCCTGTCTGTTTTGCACTTGCGCTCTCCAACACGTCTTTTTCCGTCAACGCCAGAATCGAGTCAGTGTGTCTCAGTTTGGGCGCCATCCCTTCCACCTGCCGCTGTTCATGCTGGGGGACGAGCGGAATTTCGTGGTCCAGACGCAGACGTGAGATGGATCCGTGGCGGGTGGTGATTCTCAAACCGTTTGAGAGAACAGGGTGAATGCCATAAAGGAGGGCCAAGCGCCGGAAGATGCTTCCAGTGGGCGTGATTGCAATCACAGGCATCGTGGGTCGGCGCTTGCTAACAAAGATGGGCATCTCACTGGTTGTGGTGAAGACAAGCATGGCAGTTGCGGAAGCCTGAAGTGGCAGTTTCATTCAGCTATGTGACGGATTTCAAGTCCTTACCTCCGCTGCTGCAGCGACAGCAGCATCCGCCATGCAATGCGCAAACTCCGAGACATGTTTCTTGCGGCCATAAAACAGATCCACCTTGTCCCGTTTATACAGGGGCATGCTGAAACCTTTCCCTTGTAAAATACGCGACCCAGCCTCTGCATTACGACAGATGCTCGCCATCATAGCAACTGTTTCCAAGGGAAAGTCGCCTGTGGCGCATTCGGCGCTCAGCATCACTGCATCAGTACCGTCAAAGACGGCATTGGCCACGTCCGATACTTCAGCGCGGGTAGGAACTGGAGAGTTAATCATACTTTCGAGCATTTGGGTGGCCGTAATGACGGGCTTGTCTGCCTTATGTGGTGGTCAGTCAACGAAAGTTCAGTAATGCTTTCTTACAGCGTTTGTCTTGCGAATCAAGGTCTTCTGAATGTTGGGTACTTGTTCTAAGGAGCATTCGACCCCCAAGTCTCCGCGCGCAACCATGATGCCGTCTGCAACGTGGATGATGTCGTCAATGACCTCCAGTGAGTGCGGAGTCTCAATCTTGGCAATAATATGCGGTCTCCAGTCTTCCTCGAGGCCATCCACGGGAATTCCGCAGTCGAAAGGGGCCACACCAATAAGACGGGCCTCCTCTTCCTCTTTCTTGAGTGTTTCAAACAGGTTCAGAAGGTCTTGAACATCCTCAGGTCGTTGCACAAAGGAAAGAGCAACATAGTCCAAACGCATCTTGTACATGTACCTGGCGTCGCACGCATCCTTCTCGGTGAGGGCCGGCAGGGCGATCGCCATGTCTGGCACATTGATTCCCTTTTTGGCCTTGAGCTCCCCACCTACAAGGACCTAAAGTCATACCACAAGTTAGAACGTATAAATACAAAATCAAGCATCCAATCACCTTACACAAGACTTCATCTTGCGAAACGCGTTCCGTCACTACGAGTTTCAAGCTTCCATCGTTGAGCAGGACGCGGTGGCCCACCTGGATGGCATTCACAATTTGTGAAATGGAAGTTGTGATGGTACTTTCGTCGCCTGGCCCGGACGAGTACACGATGCGAATCTTACTTCCTGGAATGAGGTGGATTGAGGGGTTGGGCGCAAACGTGTTGCAACGAATTTTTGGGCCGCAGAGATCGCCCAATATCGCGACGGGGAGTGCGAGTTCCGCGCTGGCGGCTCGGATCGTTTCAATGACCGAAGTCTGGGAGTTTGGGTCCGCGACATGAGAGAAGTTGAGACGGAACACGTTAACTCCGGCCTCAATTAGTTGTTTAATCTTGGGGACGGACGCGGGGCCGAGAGTGCCGACAATCTTTGTACGGCGTTCCTCGAGATGCTGGATCCATGGGAAGGGAATGAATCCCTTAAGCGTGTGCGCCACAGCCGATCCTACAACAAACCTGATCCGCGTGGAATATGTCCTGCGAGAGACCCGTGGCCTGCATTCTTGTTGCACTGGCGACAAGAGTGTGCGCTTCGTCAACAGTTTTGTCGCGAGATGACCGACTGTGACTCGCAATCGACGCGTTCCCACCGAGTTCGCGACCTTGGATATGCATCGCGGTCGCAGCAGCACCGGACAGAGTCTTGGAAGCTCCGCACCCGGGCGACATATGCACAAACTGAAACCACACAACGCCTAGGGAAACTCTCTTTATCAACCAGCCCATGAAAAAACAATAAGCCGACTGAAACAAGTTATAAGCAAAACGGTCGGTCGACACAATCCGCGAAACACATAAAATAATAGCACCTGCTCACAAAAATGCTTAACGGTAGTCTCCGTACGATCCGCTGGTACCCGGTGGAGGATAGTCTCTTCCGGGTGGTGGATAGTCTCCATAAGGTTGGCCAGGTGCGCCTCCTGCGGCAGCAGGGTTCATACCGCCCATGGGACCACCTTGACGGTATTCGTATGGAGCAGCGGGACCCCGGTAGTAAGGATCTCTGGGACCAGGACCGCCAGGAGCGCCTCCGTATCCACCGCGGCCTGGAGCAATAGATTTAGCTCAACGCTGTTGAACAGACCAATCCAAACGTACCATAATAATCCTCGTAGCCTCCACGATCATAGCCATAGGGAGCCATGCGTGCACCGCCATACATTCTCTCACCATAACCGCCACCGCCATACCCACGGCCTGCGCATCACAAAAATCACCATTTGGCGTATCAAAACACAGCACGTGCCCACAACCTCACACACAACAACACACCTTGGTCGTAATACGGGTCCCGACGCGGCGGGTAGTCCCTACCGTACCCGCCTGGGGCACCTCCATACGGTCCGCCCCGTCCCATGCCGCCGCCGCCCATTCCAGGACCATCCGGACACTCACGCGCAATGTGGCCCTCCCGTCCACATTTGTAGCAGGCTCCGCGGCCACCGGGCCGCATAGGTGCACGCGAAAACTCTCCAGCGCCGCCAACTCCGTAACTTCCATGATCCTATCATTTTATGCAACGTCAGCCACACACGCACACACACGTCTTTCACCCGCCGAGTAGCCTGGCCCCCGGCGCACCACACACACACAGAGCGACCCAACGCGTACCTCTCTGACTTCAATCTTCCGGCCGTGCCAGTCGTACCCGTTGAACATAGCTTCGGAAAGTAAAGTTAGCCTTCAGATGGTTAGAGTAAGCGCCATCACTTACAAATCGCATTCTGCGCATCTGTGGCATTGTCAAAAACCACGACACCAGTTCCCTTGGAGCGACGGTCGGGCCCTTCGTGAATGTCGGAGCGGATAACGTTTCCAGCTTGACGGAAAAGATCTTTGAGATCTTGCCATGCAACAATGTATGGAAGCTGAGGATGAAAGGAATGAGTTACACCCAAGATGCGATGTGGAGCGAAGCAACCATCAGATGAACCCAAAACGTCATCAGAGATCGTCACAGCTGAATCTCATGATTCCCAAGGGACTACTAGTACTCACATTGCCAACAAAGACGCCATTGCCGCTTCTGGGCGGACCGCGTCCACCACTACCACCACCGCTCGCACCAAACTTGGCTTCAGCCTCCCTATCCTCACGAACAAAAACCTGTCTACCCATCAGCGGAGTGTCATTGAGCTCGCTGATGGCTCTGGCAGCTTCTTCGGGGGTGGCGTACTCGACCACACCACATCCCTTCGACCTGCCTCCCGGCAGGGTCAAGATGTCAGCAAAGAGCACCTCGCCTGCCTTGCGCATGTAATCTTTGAGATCCTGCCAGCCAACCTTTTTTGTTGTTGTACCTCCCAGTCAGCTCCCTTAGCAACTAAACGCCCCCCAACAACAAAGCAGTGCCCCCCACCTCGTACGCCAAATTCCCGACATAAACACGGCAGTCCTTCTTGCTTGCACCGCCGCTCACGTTTGCCCCAGCTCCGTTGCTGCTGTGGCCGAGCGCAACGATTGTGCCCGCATCGTCGTGCGTCATCGTTGCGTCGCCGTCGACGCCCGCACCGCCGCTCGTCGGACGCTCGTATGGCGTGCGTGACCGTATGCTTGTCGGGCTCTTGCTGCGGCGAGAGTAATCCTCTGAGAACGAGCGGGAGAGTCAGCAAGCCTTGAGGTTTAAGTGTCGTTTCTTACCGTTGTCGTCCAGCACGGCTGAAAGATCTTGCTCCTGTGTTCCGTCGGAGAATAAGGGTGAAGGGCAGTTAGGCTGACAGTGCGTGACGGCAAAGCGCGTCGAGGAGAGCACGTCGAAGGCTGCGCACCATTTTTCTCGCTTTTTTGTTCAGTTCCAGATGCCTTTCCGATTGTCAAGCTTTCACAAAGAAGACGGTGGTGATTCACTCATGATCAGAGAATGAAGGGGCAAAGACCTTCACTCTGTTTCAAACCATTGATGGAAAAACGTTCCACTCGCCTTAATAGGACAACTTATGACTTATGCGGAACTTAATCTCCTCGGAAAATGAAGATGTACAGGATCTTCAGAGTCCTGCCGTTCCTCAAGTAGCACTTGATCTATTACCGTTTCAAGCTCTTCTTGCAGAGAAGGCACGAAAATAGAGGGGCGATTCCCACAAACTAGCGGACAACCATTGGCAGCTACTGGAGTGAATGAATGTAGTTAGTGGAGTGAATGTAGTCCCGCAAAGTGAGTGAAACCATGGGTGCGTGGAGTAACTGCAGCTAACATAGCGAAGGCAGCGGGTATCATGGCCGCGCACGCTGTACCCGTCATTCCTTTGGCCTTTGATAATCCAGCTAGTTGGTTCTTTTGAACCCCAATGAGCAAAGTAGAAAAACTTTGAATCGCTGGGAGTAATCGGCGACGACGGGATCGGAATGTTATCGGTGGAGGAATTACATGATTCTGAAATTAGCAAGAAATAGCTTTTTTAATCTGATCAACGTGTGGCTGCACAAAACTTGTGATTGTAACCATGACCTGTTTATCACATAACTAATTGTGCCGAGGGCGGTGTGCAGGCAGCAGGGAAAGCTGGGATCAGTCGTTAGAGATTAATACAGGAGACGTTGACCTATGTTCAGAGTGAGTTAAAGAGTTCCAAGCCGGGTACGTGACTGTTACTGCCAGCAGTTTAGGTGCAACATTAGAACGTTTTCACGCAAGCTAACCCTTCATAAATCCCGGCTTCAAAGGCTGGCTCGTAGCCCTCCTTACAGGCGAAATGTACAAACCCCAAAGGAACTCGCGTCGCATGGGAGTACTAAAAATCTCCGTAGACGACAGCGCAAACGAGGAGAACATGCAACGTAACATTAAGAAGCTCCTATTTGAGCGCGGGAAGCTTTGAATGACGATGGTGCTGGACGATGTCGACTTCAGGGTGTTACTCCCATCGGCTGCCTGGGAGTATATTCAGTTGGAGAGCAGGATTATGTTGCTTAATTATTATTTTCTATGTTGGCGGTCTGTAAATGTGTATCCGCGGATGGACTGAGCGAGGCATGAGACCGAAGTTTGAGGATATGGATATGAAGAGGACAGTGGAATCCGACAGCCTGCTTGAGAAAGTGATCACCAACGAGAAGAATTCGCGATGATTTGTTGACCGAACTAGCGTTCATGAGCGTTTGCGGCAGTCGATGTAATACTCCTTTTTCATCAGACAATTTCGGACGCGGGATGGAAATAGCATTAGTTCATTGACATACAAATACAGGCAATCCCCACTGACACATACTGCGCTCCCTCAATCATGACTATGGTCCGTTTGGATCCTTCTGTAATGAATTCACTCAGCGCTGCTTTTTCCTGTTTCAATTTATGGAGACCCTTCTACTGCAGCAAACTTCTAATCACGTAGTAACCTTATTGTTCTTAACTCCAGACGGATATTCACCCAGTAAAACTGAGCGGAAGGACTGGTTTTACAAAACTCATCTCGCGGGGATGGTGATGACTCGCCACCCGGACATCCCGGACCCAACGACGGCTCATCCAAAGCCGCCCCAAAACAGGAGGACAAAGCGGTCAAGTTCCTCTCAACAACGACGGGCCGCGACCGCGTGAATCGCTTTGTCCAGTACGTCACGCGCTTCCTGATCTGGTTTCTTGCCGCAAGAGGAGCAAGCCACGAGCTGCTCGCGTCCCTCAAGAACTTGATGGCCACGATTGGACTCACGCGGAAGGTTCTCTTTACCGGACGGTGAGTTCCGCCCTTTGCGGGGCTGCCCTGACGAGCCCGTCGCGGCCGCAGACAGCTCGAGTTCTATCTGGCCGCCGTGAAGTTGCTCGCCACAAAAGACGTCTTTGTTAAATGGACTGCAATCGCCAAAAACTTCTTTATGATCGTCTGGGTCACACTGGACACCTGCCAATGGGTGAGTCGTGTGTCTGCTCACCTCAAAACCACGTGCCCGCAATAACCTCCCTTTTAAAAAACATGAAGCTCAACGCCACGTCCTTATACAGTTTCCCCTCCATCGCTTCCATAAACGTGCGCGCAAACCAATCCTGGCTCGCTTACATCCTCTTCAGCATCCTCGGTAACCTGCACAAGCTGCGCCTCAACGCGCGCCAGACGCGCCTCAACGGCGGTGTTCCACTGCGCACGTTGCAGGAAGAACGGAAGCGGCTGCTGCGCGCCACGGTACAGGACTGTCTTGATGTCGTTCTGCCTGTAGCTATGTTGGAGTATGTGCAGCTGGAAAGCGGATATTTAGGGATTATTGGAGCTGTGACAAGTTTAATGGGGGCATGTGAGTATTTCTTTATTTGAAATCGTGAAGTGTTTAGTATCGAAATGGCGGGAGAAAGAACGAGCTAGTGATGAGCGCGCTACCTTGCGAAGTATCTGCGCTAATGGTTCTTCACTTGTTAGATACTCATTGGGAAACCCTATAACTCTTTCTCCTAGCAAACGATGGGAAATAAATACGATTGAAGTGCGGTGAGGACTTCGCGTTTATTCACTCGGACGTCAAAAGAGCCGTTTCGCAAACTGCCGATGTGACAAATTGTCGCATAACGAAGCTTGAACCAATGACTTGGATTTGCCTCCCATCGGCACGTCCCCCTTCCTTGAAACCCTCTCCTCCCTCATCTGAAGCACCACAAGGTCCCCGGCTTCAAGACCAACATACTCTTACACCCCCTCTTAATTATAAGATTCCTTCACTAGGCGCAATCCTCCTCCCGCTCGCACACCATCTTAAAATGCCGCGAAAATGCTCCCGCAGACTCCTGCGAATGCCACGCCCCCCCGTCACAGATTAACGTTCTCCATTGACTACGTGCGCACGTCTGCGCTATTCGCGTGGCGCGAGTGAAGCAGGGACGCCAGAAGAGCAGGTCTGTGTGCAGTGCGAAGTGGCTTGGGATACTTTATTTGCGCATGAGGGCCCACAAAGGGTCATGGTATTTGATGGCGTCGAAGTGACGTCTTTAATGTCTCGTTTACTCTGCCGCCTGCCACGGCAACCGATACTTGGGCTCTCCTCGTGACCAAATTCTGGATTCGGGTGGAGTGATAGATTGGCCTTTAGTGGCAAGTTTGGTGGAGAAGCCGTAGTTGATTGTAATGGTTTATTGCTGGTCATTATACTGCGAAAACTCCACTGCTTCCGAGCAATCCCCTCAGCGTACATGTAACAGTTTGTCTCAATAGAGTAGCCACCATAACTCGGCGTCTCCGATAAAAGAGTCCGATATTGGGTGAAGAGTCCTCAACTTGAGTGTCCCGAATGAATCGCCGAAGTGAATATGCATGGAATTGTCCCAAACGGGATCCCCATCGGGTATAAATCCTCGAGTGGGCAATAGCCGTGCTCCGGTAAAGCGGCTACTACAGGCATAGCGAAATGACTAGAACACGCACAATCCATTGTTATTACAAATGCACATTAAAATGGTATAGCATTCTAGGCCCGCACAGCCAGGAAGCATATAAAGGCTGATTCAATTCATACGCATTGCGAAGAGCAATTCTTGATTCATCTCTTCGTTGACGACAAGACTGAGATTGTCAAGTTGCAAAACAAACCAACCATCTCATCGCGCACCAATGTCAAGTACCGGCGGCCGCGATCCACGAGACGGGGATCGTCCTTCAAACAATAGGAGGGGAAGCCCTCTCACAGCCGCGTCATCATGGTTTAAAAGGATGTCGTCCCTTCGGCGATCTCGGGACACCGTTCACTTGGCTCGACAGCAAAGCCACAGACAAACGAGGAGTAGAAACAACTCCTCGCCACGTTTTGAGAGTGGTGGAATACATTCGGGTTCCGAAGACTCGTCACGGATTGCGGAGGTTGCCTTGGCTGTTGAACCAGACTTGCCTAGTCCCCGACTTGAAGAGGCTACATCGACCATACCTTTCTTTGATGATTCACACGTATATAGTATAGAACAGTCCGGGGGTGAAGTCACTTTACAGCTCTCAGTGGTAGAGCCAGTAGCGGAGCCTGTTCCCCTTCCCGAAATTGACGCTCATCACCAGAGTTCCCTTCCTCACATATCTTCAGTAGAGACTCCGGATTTGACACAATTGTCTTTATCGGGCCATCATCATGCATCTAATTCAGACAATATGGAGAGCCGCATCACTCAGTTTCAAGATGCAACTACCACGCCCAACATCGCCGAATCACGTTCAACTCCACAAATGCAAGGGGAATCTTCACTTCCTTCCATCCGTCATTTGGTACGACTTCAACAACGCCGTGGTGCTATTGACTATTCAGCTCACTTGTTTCACCTCCAGTCCTCGCATTCACATCCTCAACCTCCATCAGACTCACAATCATCATTTCCAATTCAGTCTCCTTCTCCTTCATTTATGGCACAACCCTCAGAACCACGTCTCCGCAATCCGTCGCTGTACACACCAACCCGCCCAACACCAATCTATATGCCCCGACTCCCCACAGAAACGAACATACCCGCCACACACGTACGAAGTTCCCAGCACCGCCGCAACGCCGTCGATTTCACAGCCGCGCTGGACATCCTCGACACGACTGCGCAGCTCATGCACGACGTGCCACACAGCGGCGGCGAGGACTTGGAGGCGCGCGGGGAATGGGTTCCAGAGAATCCCTGGGAGGCGTACCGGCGGCGGGGCGGAGATGATCGCAACTGGAGAAGGAGGGGCCAGCTTAGCGTGGCACCGGATGTGCCGGGGGGATCGGATGCGGGGCGGGTTGAAAATTTGGCGAGTTTACTTGAGGTGTGGTCTCAGGCGCAGGCGGAAAGGTGGACTGCGAGAGAGAGGTTAGGCCGAGGAGGTTCTGCTTTGGAAAATATCGATACTTCAACCAACACGTGAGGATTCTTTTCGTCTTTGTGCGGCCCTGTCGATCCGCTGCTGACAGTCATGTAGGTTTGGTGCGGGGCTTCGTGGCCTTTTGGAATCGTACAGAGGGTTGGAGAACATCCGACTAACTCGAGAAGAATCTTCCATATCCCCTGATATCGTTGACTCCGTCGCAGCAAGTGTGCGGGATGCAATGTCACGTGTGGCTCGATTCTCGTCCATGATGACTCCACTTCTGACTCTGCAGCAACAAACTGAAGCCAATATAAATGACGATATGGACACTATTCCCGCAGTACCCGCAACTGTTATTGCTCGCCGTGACAGTCAAGATAATATAGTTGGCGCGCGCAACATTGTATTCCCAGAAATGTCTCGCCAGAACGCGAACAGTGGCCAGTCATCTCCCAATCGCCGAATTTACTTTGATGACATGAGAAGAAGTCGTGTACAACCCACTGGAAATGGTCAAGGAGCCATTATTTCCTCAGAAAACCAACCCAGTCGCGTCTCCACAGCTTCTACCGCAAGGCCCGCTCCTCAGCTTCCATTGCCAACTCACCAACAACCTGCGTCTCGCCAAAACAGTGAAAGCGAGCCCGCAGCCCTGCATCTCACAAGCTCCGATACGCACTCGAGCTCGTCAGCTGCTTCATTCCAAATCTTTCCTGGTCGTGTAATGCCAACCGCATCTCCTGCTCGTGGGGTTGACCCGTTAGACCCTGTCGCACTATTTGAGCATTATATTAACGCTCACATTGACCAAGCCGTTCTGGATTCGGAGGAGAAGCACCTTGCTTCCAACAATACCACCAATCCTTCCAACTCCAACCCAGCAAATTCTTCCCAAACTGGCACAACAAATCCTCTTCATCGCCACCCGACCGACCTTCCCACCACATTTCACCCGACAACACGTCACCCATCCTCCCTCACTGTCCCCACCATCACCATCCCCCTCCACCATACCCTCCACAGCGCAACCTCACGCACGGAACCCCATACACAAACTGCCTACATTCCGACCCAGGCCGCCTCTGCGCGCGCAAGCGCCTACCGGCGCGAGACCGCCGCAGCCGCGGCGCAGATGTACGCACAGGCGCGTAGCGGGACTGGCCTCGCGCGCATGCTGGACGCGAACGGGGCTCCTGTTGCGCCCGCGCGCTGGGAGCACGTGGACCTTGTGATGCGCATGCTCTGTTCGGGTGGAGTTGGCGGGGAGAGGATAATTCGAGGAGTTCAGCGGCGGGGTGGGGAGGAGGAAGGGGAGGGACAAGGGAGGAATTTGAGAAGACGAGTAAGGGGAGGGGGTGTGCATGTCACAGTGGAGGGTGGAGAGGAGTGGATTGCGGGGGTAGCTGATGCAGGCAGTTTGACGTCGTTTGCGGGATATCAGAATCGCGTGGACACGGAGTGGGGGTTTCCCTAGATGGTGGTGCGTCATCTTTTTTTGATTTGACCCCGCGATGTCGCGCCCCACCCTCTTCCCTCACGGGAAATTACTCTAATGATTTTCAATGTCACAGTCTCCACTGCGGCGACTAATAAAAATATATACTTTGATGTTTCGTGCGCATGATGGCGTGGATTCTTGATTCTAGGTGGTTGTCAGGACAACGGCGTTGTGCTCTTACGAAGCGGTCGTAGTCTGCCATGTTTTTTTAAGTTCTTTTTTTTTTTTTTTAAGTGCTGAAACACCAACAAAATAACCAGCACTAATAACCAATTGGTTACATTGAATCCACCCTATACTTATTTAAGCAATAAAACTCATCGGAAATTTGTCTCACAATTCTCAAAAACAAAGTCACTTCACAGCACCAAGCACTATCACCTCCGCTCTCTTAGCTTGTTGAAATGCAATACATCTGGCCAAGGCCTTTTTACTGAATAAAGCATCAAATTCTGAATAACTTCCCCTCCAATTCCCTATCATTGGTAGTACCATCGCAGGCAAATGTCCATTCTCACAGGATAAACCTGAATGTTCTTTCTCAACACGCGCAATGAAGAATTAGTTTTACGCATTTTTGTTTTCAGCAATAGAATTATTGACAGCATTGAATTTGCCTGGTCAATACTCTGACGCGGGGGGAAAAGAGTCGCGCGTTTGGGCTCGTTTTCATGACGAAGGGCTTGGTCGGGCATCGTCCACATTGACTGGCTGGTTGCACTCAAAAGCGCTGAGGGCAATTCATGCAATGCTAAAGAATAATCAGCAACTGGGCTGAATTGTGAATCTTACCATTTTGACGTCGCAGCTCCGCGTTCTTCAACTGTAAGCGCTGTGTCAACAGCCCGCGCTTTTCTGCTTCGAACTCTTTCTTCTTCTTGCTCAGTTTGGAGTTGCCTGTGTTGTGCGCGAGCCACTCCGTCAGTTCACTGACTCATTGAGTTTGGGTCGACGTGAGGCTCATTTTCTGTCAAACACCGTTTTTGTCAACTGTGAACGAGTATGATAATTTTATTAGTTCGGAGCAGTGGAAACAGTGACAATTTAAAATCAGTCGTGTAGTTTCCCGTGAGGGAAGAGGGTGGGGCGCGATATCGGGGGGGGCGGGGGGGAGGGGTTATCGCTGCCTTGGCGGGGTCCATGAGGCGGGGGTTGAAGCGGCGTGTTGGCTTGACTTTTTTCTTGCACGCGAAAAAGTGCTACACACATACGACCTTGTATCGCTCCCGACCCGCCATTTACAACCTGAAAATACGCTTTAAACGCTGCGAACAATCCCGTCCCGACGCAGATAACAGATAATGCCGCGTCGCCCAAAGGCCCCCTCGCCGTATCCGGACACGGACGTCCAGTCCGAGACGTCCAGCCGGGTTTCGGACCTGCAGCGGATGCTGGACGAGATTGCATTGCGGCACGAGTACCGGGGATCTGATCGGGACAGCGTGAGCGAGCTGCTCGACGAGTACTCGGTGGCGGAGGATCCAACCGAGGGCGATAGCGACAACAGAAGCAAGAATCACGATCGCGGTGACCCAACCAAGTTTGATCGACTAAGGGCACAATGTGTCCTCAGCGGTCGTCTGGATGTGCTCGCGTCGGATCCAGGCACCGGTCGCGTCGCTTGGATTGCGCACATTGGCCTTCTTTCGGACACGGACCTGTGCCTCTTCCGCCACGAGTCTCCCCCACCACCGCCACCCCTGCTTGCCTGTAGCTACAGTACTAGCCATCGACCCGCCCTGCCACCCCCACGCCTTGCCTACTGCATCCCCCTTGGCTCCTCCACGCGTTTGCAGTTCCGCCGGAATCCATTCCAGCATGATATTTCCAGACACCTCCTCGTACTTACAAGCATGTGCACAGATGCGGCGTACACGTTCCTCTGTCCCCCGCATCCTGGTGCATTCAGTAGCGCGGGGGACACGACGCGGCTGTGGTACGCCGCGCTCACCAAATCTTCA
>MU614680.1:0-50943 GCA_025201725.1 Chytriomyces sp. MP71
TGCTTTTGTGCAACTTTACTTTGAAATCAGTATGAGTCTCCTGTTGTGAGAAGGCTCATCAGTTAGAAAGACACAGAGATTCAGATTTGGGAATGTCATTTTAAGTGATACACCTGTGCTCAGTATTAATGAACCTTGAACAAAAATGCAACTTGTATCAAGTGATGATGTAATGCAGCCTCTTTCTCCAATTCGAGGGGTTGCTTTTCACAGCCTTTGCCATGAAATTGAGGAATTGAATCATGTTAGTCCAGAGGCAGAGGAACAGACAGACCATAGCAAAGTAAAGAAGGTTGGAAGTTTAGCAAAGAGTGGTAGGATTGCAAGGTATCAATCAAAAAAAAAAAAGCTGGAAAGCAACCTTAGTCAGTGATGATGATGAGGATTCTCATGGGGACACCACAAGGGCTGTTGGTGCCAGTAGTACAAAGGTAGAAATTCTTTATTTTTTTAATTGCTCAAGGCTCAGTTGCATCATATCAGAGGTTCCAGCCACCAAGACCAAGTTCAAGAAATCCATCAGTTAAGCAACACTTTTGCCTTTCCTTTGGTAAACCCTACTAAAGCATAATGTAGGCAATATATGAGTTCGGTGATAATGTCTCTAGATCAGTTACCAATCCAGAGACATATATTGCAATAGACAACAACAACATGACTGAAACATTAACAAGATTAGCTACATGGAAAAAAGAAGAAAAAGTAGCAACAGTTTAAGAGGACCTGAATCTTGAAACTCAAATGACTCCCTTTGCTTCAGGGATCAGGTGAGGAAAGCAGAACAGTGAAACCTCCTTTAACAGTGAAAACAGTAAGACAAGCTCATGATAAATGAATCATGTTTGTTTCTTTTCAAAGAATGGATTGATTCCTTGTTTCCCAAAGGAGTTTTTATTTAAAAAATTATCAAATTTTATTTCTTCACTTGATAATGGAGTAATTAGAATGAAATCAATGGATGTCTTTTGTCTTTTGATATTGGGGTAAGTAAAGTAAGTGAAAGATTTTTAGGGCTAGGGTTGATCATCGGGTTCGTAGTTGGGTTCGTTGTCGAGTACGTCGTTGGGTATGTTGTCAAGTTTGGCATTGGGTTCGTTGTCGGGTACGTCATCGGGTATGTCGTCAGTTAAAGGTAAATGACCAATTCCTTTCTCTTATTAATGGAATAAGTGTAATAAAATGAATGGATTGATCCTTGTTTCCCTACATGAGTTTTTATTTTAAAAATTATCTAGTTTATTTTCTTCACTTGATACTGGAGTAATTAGAACATAATCAATGGATGTCTTTTGTCTGTTGATAATGGAGTGAGTAAGGTAAGTGAAAGATTTTATTTCTGGTTTTATTAATTGCACAAGGATTAGAAAATGAATTATTTTGCGATTGCAGTGGTCGACGCGGCGGTTTTGTCGTCCAAGTCGAGGCACCGTAAGTTGACAAACATTGGCCCATGAATTTGACATTTGACTCAACTAATCCACTCACTTAGAAAAGGGGAGTCTATGATTGACATGGAGGCAGAGTCATTTACTGGTATCCAATTTGTTCACCAACTGCTATCCTGTACATGGCAATGGTATCAGTTGTTTTTTGCAGAACTTCAGTGTTTCCAGCATTGTTAAGTTGCAACATGGTAAAGTTTTGTCCTTCAAGGAGGAGGGGATTTCACAGGATTTTTGTTTTCTTTCTTTTTACTCTTGCAACCCTTTCTGACCTTAATTTTCACTTAGAAACATTTTTAAAATGCAGTAAAATAGAGGCACCAACAGTAAGAAAAGGCTATATACCCCAAATAGCATCTCGCTCCTTCCAACGCATAGAAACCTGCTTAGCTGCATAATCCTCATCCATACTGTCACCATTCTCGGTCACAATTTCTACTGGAGCTATTTGCGGAGAATCACTCTCAACTCCTGTACTTTCAACCCCATCCATAGCAACAATGGTATCACCATCACCATTGCCATTTGTCATTGCCCCCAGCATCGGTCTTGTTGATTGTGATGATTCTGTCTGAACACCTTCCGTATTCTGTAGCCCCTCCGTGCTCAGCTTTGCGAACATACTCTCAAGTCGAGGCCGCCCCTGCCCTACGGACATAGCCGCATTCAGTCCATCCTGAATAAACACTAATGGTGCAAGCGAGGTCCCAGATTCTCCGGTGCCACTCGCAGTCGTATCCCTGACCCCGTCACCAGTCATATAACCCCCCGCACCGCCCAGTTGCCCAGAGCCAGTTTGGCTATCATGTCGCTGAGGCAGGGGTAGAACTAAAGATATAGGAGCTGGACCAAGTGGCTTCAACACCGACGACGAAGCCCCGCCACCAGCTCCGGCGCCTAGGACATATGGTTTCACAATAAAAGGCTGGCTTGCAGGAATAGGAAGGGTATGTGTCGCTGTCCCTGATATGTTTGCAGGGTTTGCAGCCTGACTTAACGCCTGACTTGGAGGAGGAAGAGTCATACTGGACCCCACAATCACACTTGACGTCCCACTCAGGTTGTAAGCTGGCAATGTGTAGGGTTGATGCTGAAGATTTTTGGGCGGATGGCTTATGCCTTGATGCTGCTGCTGCTGCTGCTGTTGATGTTGCTGCTGCTGTTGCTGCTGCTGTCGGAAATACAAGTCCCTAGTTGGTCGGTCCAAACCAAGTGGTGATGGACCTTTGGTAATTACAATGGGAGCCCCGCCTTGCATATGATATGTTTGATTGTTACCATGACCCAGAAGCGAGCTGCCAGCACCTCGCCCTGAGCCACCACTACCAACAGACGAGACTCCACCTTCATGTCCCTCATTAACATGAAAAAGAGCGGACACTTTCCCGCTAAAAGACGGCCTTCCAGAAATTTGACTTTGACCCTGATGACCCTGCCCTTGTCCTTGAACCTGTTGCTGCTGCTGCGCCAGGCTTTCCGCTGCCGTTTTCCAATAAGGCGAATGCGAAGGTGGAGTGCCACTCAGGCTGCTCGCGGCGTTGCCCGAATACGCACGCCGCCGCCCCGGGCCCATACCAGCCAGCGCCATCCGTCGGTCTGCCTCAGTCATGATACCGCCACCCGCAGCAGCCGCAGTGGAAGAAAACGAGGCCCGTAAAAGTGACGAGGAAGTAGAGGCGGCGCTGCCCGCAACGCCGGAGGAAGCTCGTCCACGGAGGAGGACAGGGTTGGACCCAGTGGGATGTAGAGAGGACGAAGAAGCTGAAGTGGGATGCAGTAATGATCCAGTTCCTACGCTGTTGCCCATCGTGGACCCCCGAGGGGATGATTCCAGACTTCCATTCGTCTGAGAATGATTTCCGATCCCAAGGCCGACTCCACCAACGTCCGCGGATCCAAAGCTGCCAGTATGGCTGCTGCTAAAGCTCCCCCCGCCACTTCCGGGACTCCCGCTGTGCGCAACTGCCGCCAGACCTGCGCTCACGTCTTCGAGCATGTATTGATATTTTCTCCGCCGTGCATTAATGAACCAATTGTTGACTTGTTGTAAAGTGAGACCCGTCTTACTGGCCAAGTCATTTTTGTCAGCGTCGGTCGGATATGGGTATTCACGGTTTTGACCGAGCCACTTCAAAAGAATAGCGCGAACTTCGGGCGGATAATTGAGGCGTTTTGATTCTGATACCGTGGGTGTTGCGGTGGATAGCGATGAAGGAAGCGGAGCTGAAAGCGAAGATGATGCCGATGTAGACGTAGTGGATTCAGGCATGGAGGCGGTGGTGCTTAGATGGACCTCCGAAGAAAAGTCACGAACTTGTCCAGACGGATTGGGTAGCTGCAAGAAGCAACCATGAGAGTTAGTCGCCTTTCAGATTTTGACATCTCGGGGAAAGTAAGGCGAGACGTCAATCAAGTGTCAAACGACGGCAAAATGGGTGATGGGCTTGTTGGGGAGAGATGGGGAGATGAGGGGCAGGCAGGGGTGTGACACAATGAGAGAAATGCAAGGTTCCAGCTTGCGATCACACGCAATAAGCCGCAGCGGGACGTGGCTGCGCAAATGGACCGAGTCAATGAGCCAGGCAGGGTGTGCAGGTTGTGAGCTTCCAATTCGACTTGATCATTGGGGGTGTGGGGAGCACCGAGATCGGGACGCTTACCTCTCCGTTGACGTTGGCGTTGCTGTTATTGTGGGAGTGTAGAAAGTTGATGTTGTTGATGTTGTGGTTGTGGTTATGGTTGTTGTGGCTGTCGTGGTTGTGTGGTGGTGGTGCTGGTTGGTTGTTGAGCGAGAGCGTGCGCCGACGCAGACCGGGGCTCTCATCCTTGGCTGCACCCAGATTCAGACCAAGACCGAAACCAGCGCCGATCCCCAGCCCAGCCGGGACTTGGTACGGGTGCGCGTGCGCGCGTGCGCCGCTAGCCACGCCCACGCTCACGCCCACGCCCGACGACGCAGACCGCATCCGGCTCCCGCCTGAACCCAAACCACCCAGCCCCTCCCGTGCCGCATGAGTGCTGTTCGCTCCGTTCGCGCTTATTGTAGCTCGTCCTGAAAACTCTGTCGGCCCCGATTCATCTGTCATCTCGAAATGAAAATGTTTGTTTTTATTTCCCTTATTTCCTCTTCTTCAATGCGGATTTACTCGGCGAAGAGGCTGGAATGTCGATCGGGATCATCCCGATAGGCTTATTCTTGTCAAAAGTCTTAACCTGGTTATTCTCCATCACCAGCTGAATGTTGCGCTTAGGCTTCGCCGATGCTATTCATTTCCCTCTTAGTTCGGACATGCACAAGGTCACAGATAGGCTGCTATAAAATCACCTGCAGATTCTGCCTTTGAGGGTTTTGCGCCACTCAGTTTCACCTTTCCTTTCCTGTCACTATCCGTTGGCAGCACCTCCTTCTTGCTCAAACTTTTTCCTTCCACCCTTTCCTTCTTTTTCTTTGGTAACTCTGCAGCCGCTTCATCCGTCACTTTCTTCTTCTCCCGCGCCAATGCGAGCGCCTTGAGCAGCTTCTCCTTCTTAACAGACAATGCTACCCTCTTTGCAGGCGGCTCTGAAGGAGCCGTCATCACGTGCGACAACTTGCTCTTCTTTCCGACAGATTTGGTCACCATTGAAATGGCGACGGGAGCGTCCTGATCGTCCTCATCTGCAAATGAAACCACTTGCTCCTTATCCTCGTCCTCCTCCCATTCTCCGGGCCCTTCATCCACCAGATCTGGGGCCTCTTCATCGTCCACTGGCGTATCGACCAGCAGCTCCTCAACCTAAATTGGATAGTTTGGATTGGATCCTGTCAAAAAAACCAACTATTTCAAGGCTAACAGAGGGGAAGTCACTCAACTCTCCGCTTGAGCTCCTTCTTCCTTTTCGATGCTGCAGGTGCTTTCTTCGGTTGTTTCAGGAGACTTTTGAAAGGCTAATGATACACCCCAAAACGTAAGTTCACGTTCAAGCAAGCAACGTATACCTCACCAAAGGCTCCAGCACAACAACACCTTCTTCGACTCCACCTTCATCCAAGAAGCGCTTTACAACGCCATGCACGGCCCGCCGATTCCGGGGAGGTAGCCGACCGTCCTCCCCCTCGGGAACCAGCAACAGCGCATGCAACGCCATCGCAATCCCCGTCTTGTCCATCCTCAACGCCCAATCCTTCTTCTCCGGCTCGTCTTCGTAGCGCACAATATTCTGCTGCGTGTCAACAATGCGCCCAAAAAAGTCGCCTAACTTCTCGAGGAGGATGTTGTTCGTGCTCGTTGCAAGACACGTCTTGAAGGGACGCAAAAGGAGAAGAACAATGTCATTCGGAATCTGTGGGCGGGAGTCGGGGCGAACGGCATATAAGTTTTTTCGAGCTGGCAGACATGATCACAAGGACGAACATCATCCATAACGCCCTTGTTCAGTTCCTCGAGATATACTTCGCATGTGTGGTATCGCAGAGAATCAGGAACACGAATATTGTTGACGCTGTGTTTCAAGGGAGGTCAGGGTTGCTTCGAGTCAACTCCCACATGACCAAACATACCTCAGTACGCCCTCCTCCAGCATACCGACATACTCCTCCACCAATGAAGCCTCCCAGCTGTTCTTTTCCAAGAAGGCGAACGCGGCGCGGTGAAAGTTGCGAATAAGGTTGTAGAACTTGTCGAGCCTGTTATAGTTTTGCACTCGGATCAAGGCTCTTCTGTCTCGTATAAATTGAAGTCCTGTACCTGAGGCGGTCAATTCCGAACCACTCTCGCACCAGGATGCTCCAGAATCCGTTGATGTACAGCAGACTTTTACTGGAGTCTTCGAGTGAGATCGCAAGGCCGGCCAGACGCTCCGCAAGTTCGTGCTGTACTAGCGGCTTGTCGCTCATCCAGTAGCCTGAAACGGACGTGATCTGAGTGAGCTTTACTCCAAACCAACACACCACAACGACAACTCTCACAGTAGAACATGCCCTTCCACAGTCCAAGCATTGTCTTTGGCGTAAGTGCGTCTGCATCCCGAAGCCAGGTGCCCAGCGCCTCTATCGCCTTGTCGCGTACGGCCTTGTCTGTGCATCGGAGGGATTTGCCATCAGAATCGCGCCATCTTCCGCCCGTATTCCCCTGCCAATATGCCGTTTCACTTCAAATGCCACAGCGTACCCGTATGCGCCAGACTCTTTCCGAATCCTTGTGACATTCGTGTCGGTCAACTAAAAAAAAAAAAGAAAGGAAACGCTAATCCCGACGGTTCTCCCCAGTCCCTTCTCTCCCATGTCCCTTCCTCATTCTTAAATATTTCCTCACTTTGAAGAAGTTCTTCCTCAACGTGGATGCTGCTTGCAATATTATCCACAGCATCTCCTCCAAGGAATCAGAGCGCACAAAGCACCGCGAAGCTATCCAGCATTTTCGGCATGCGGTTATGGTGCGTCAACTCTATTTGTGGCGCTAGTATTGACCCGGCCACATTCACAACCACTTGAACAAACAAAATCAGACATTCTTTCCGGATTCCTACAAGGCAGCGAGTGCCTCTTTCAAACCCGAGTAAGTTGCCAGATGTTACGAGACTGCAAGCTCCATCATCATCTCGTGCGAAGACTGGCGTCCCGCCGCTTGAAAGAGTTTTCCGGCGCTTCCACGGACCTTCAATGGAAAGTCGGCTCCAGCCGCACGATTATTGTGGACGTGAATGCCTGGTTCGTGACGGACACTGCAATTTTAGGTTCTAATCTCCGTTGGAGGAGTTGGCACGTTGGCACGTGGGTTTCGACGATTCGCGCGGACAGGGCGGAAGGGAGATGCTCAACAGTGTGAAAGGCGGGCATAGCACCCCACGGTTTTGATTATTGATTCTGCGCATCCGGTGCGAGAATGGCATGAAGGGTGTCTTTTGTTTTTCTTGCGACCCAAACGTCGACGCGGCCCTGACACCCGCTCAGCAGCTGCCTTCCACTATCATCCGGTGTAGCGAGCGATGACATGCACAGTTCGCAAGCCAAGACCATGATTGGTTCAACAACAGTTACATTCCAAAGGAGAATCCACTAATTAAATGTCCAGTTTAAGCTAAACTATCCTTGTAGCTAGGCAAGCGACCCATATCAACCGACACGTATCCGCCACCCCCTACACTTTCACCCTGGGTATTCAGCGTCCTCTCAACACCAGACTCACAAATAAGAAAGCTTGACTCGGCAGGTCCTTCATACATTGGCAAATATTCCTCACTAGTTTCGTCGCACGCTACCGGAGGAAGCACAATAACAATCTTCCACGGAACCTGCGTGCAACTCTTGCTTACGTCCCACGAATACATTTGGATGGGGCAATGGCGGATCGACCGCCATTTGAGGGGAATATCCGCGTCCAGTTCGGAAAATCGAGCAACCTCACCTTCCAAAAAGGCAACACAGCGTGGTTTTTTGTAAGTCCAAATCATTGCCCCCATCACGGCGACCAGACCAGTAAATACGGCTCCCCAGAGAACCAGAGACGATGCATGTGTGACACACAGGACAATAGCAATTGTGTAAATCGTGAAAGCGGAGAAGATGCCACCGCGTATAACCGGAGTAAAATCTCGTAGCGTGCAGAAGGTTGACATATTGGTATTGATACCTCGCATCCGTTTTTTGAATTCGTCCGCGGTTATCTGGCATGATTTAGGAGTGAGAAAAGCGGAAATGAAGCACGGGTGCTTCAAGAACCGGAAGTGTGAGACTCACATGTGCCTCGAGAGCTATGGGCATCTCTTCCTTGAAGAATGTTTTGGTGGCAGACTCGTAGTCGAGCTGGAGGACGCACACGTTGCTGGTCACTGTCTGCAACGGCGATTGAGGGCTTGAACCATCGGCTGTCGCAGTGGACCGATCAGCGGCACTGACCAGGCCCGCGCCACGCTGCACTTGCTGCATGTCTGTAACGCCGATTGTGGAGAAGTAAGCCTCAAGCATCATGACGAGTGGAGGGAGGCGTTTGAATGGTTTGGACGGGCTTGGCTGCAGCAAGACGGAGGGATTCACAGGGGAGCCGTCCGGTTGAGGTACTGAGTTGCTTCTGACTGTTCCGGTGGCGCTCCTATGAATTGCGCAGATCCGGAGGGGCTGCTCGCTTCACGGCGGATTTGCTTAAAAAATCGGGCCAAGAACAAGTCTCATTATTCGGCGTTCCAAACTCTCCAACAACAACAAATCCTTTTCACTCAATATTTCATTCTTCTAATCATCTGAATCAGGCAAAACTTCTGCCAAGTCCGCGAGGCGAATGTACACGTTGCTTTCGGCGACTTTGTCTCTTCCTCACTTCGCGCACCCCCCATATCCCAAACGACCGACACAAGTTCACCTCCTTTACGAATTCCGTCATAGCAACAGTCAATCCAGCGGACGCTTTCCCCTTCCTCAACGCACTCAGGTCACTGGTGCTCGAGAAACGGCGCTGAGAATCAAGGCCAGACAACACGTCAGTCATGGAGAGAGACTCTTCAACTTTGGCTGCCAGGTCATGCTGAATTGAAGAGGAGTCTACAACAATTTCCGGAAAACGTGACTGAATGGTCCGAGTCCATCGATTCACGAAACGGTCTACATCTGCGCCGCAAGTCAATTCGTTGGTAAACAGGAAGTCGTTTTCATTTGCATTCACTTTGTTCCCAGCCTGGTGAATGCACAATAGGATTGGAATTCTGGCTGACCATTCCTGATGGAGCAACACTGCGTCAGCAATGAAAGGCAAACAACGAGTGGCATTACCCGAATCTCCTCCAAATTGCGGAGCACTTCACCAGAAGCGTCGCCGTTAAAGTGACAAAATAAAAGCGCGACACTCGCTACGCCTCCAAATCTCCGCATAGCCTGGTCAAGCCCCAACGATGTACTGTCTGATCCCGGAAAATCAGCGACCGCAATCTGGCCATGCGGGAACACTCGCACTCCACTCGTGTGCTCATAAATCCCACGTCGCACTTCGTTTCCCTTCCATACCCGAGGAAATTCCTTGTTCACATGCGCAAACAGCTTCCGCGCTGCTGTCGTCTTACCCGCATCCTGTGTCCCAACAAACGCAACCACTGTCTCTTCAACGATCAACTTCCGAATGCGATGAACTTGTCGCACCATATCCACCCTCTTAGCAATCATGCTTAAGCAGCTCTTCGTTGCACGATCAAACCGTTTCCCACTTCCAAATACTTCGTCACTGAAGAGGGCGCCCCCGCCCGGTGCATCCTCCGACCAGGTTACCCATCGCGAAGGGTCCCCTCGAACGTCCGTCTCCTTGTCAAATCCGAGAAAGTGCAATCTTTCCTCGATAGCCCGCTCATGTGTATGCGCGTTGAGAAACTCAAGCTTCTGTGACGAGCCTACCCCGACCCACTTGACGAGCTCCATCAGCAAGAATCGATACTGGTTGTCTTGCTCTTTTTGGACGGCGTGAATAACCTTGTCGCCAAGTCCAAGCGGTCCTACTGCAGTTGAAGTCAAGAAGCCCATACCAATTCCTGCCGCAATCACAGGTGCTTCAGGAATCAAGAGACCAATAGAAAGTGCAGTCACAAGACCTGTCACAACCCCAGTCCCGACAACAAAGTACATGCTTGGCTCCAGGGTAATATCAATCTTGGAGCAAAGCACTTCCAAGAAGCGACTGCAAATTGAAGATGCCTCCTCCATGGCAGTCATCACCTGTAACGCCTGTGATTTTTCACGTGCAATATCCTCGGGCGTTGGATCAAGCGGCACAGGCGCGTCCTCCACTCCATCTCCCTCGATTTCTCGCTCGCCATTGGGAAACGCGTCAATTTGCGCCAGATATTCAATGAGCTCTGCAATTTTCCGTCGCGGTGGCTGTGTGTTGGCTGCATTTGGTGAGGGTGCAGGCGAGACAGTGTAACGCCCACCACTTGTATTTGAATTCCCTCGCATCACCCCGTTTCGTTGCTCGTGTGCGTTTCCCGACGTCGCATTCATTAAACCTATGCCTGAAGACTTTTGTCGCGTCGGAGAAGAGGCAGCTGACCGAGGAACGCGTGAAAATATTTTCGGAGGACAGAGCTCCTCCAGCTTTGCAAATGCAGCTTTGACGGTCGACAGTCTTTTTTGAACATCAGGCTCAGGTTGAAATCCAATGGCCTCTGCCCTGAGCTCATGTGATCGATTGATGACCGCTCGCTTGAACGCGTTGATGCACACTTCAAAAATGGTCCCGTCCGCGAGCTGATTCGGATTTGTCAGGATAATAGTGGTTCCATCCGGATTTTGACTATTCGAATCAATAGTAATCATAGACTAAATGCGAAGATAAGAAGGAGTTTCGGTCGCGTTCCTGCGAGAAAAACTCACAGTAATTCTGCGCGTTATTGGCCTAGCTCCTTCAAAAACAGGTGTTATAGAAACGCTTGCGGCATTGCCACGAGAAGGCAACTTTTCGACGGCAGAATCGACCATGGCTGGTTTTTCACGGAAAAAAATCAGGTTCCTATCACAGAAATCGAAAATAGACTGACCTTCAACGACCATCTTATGCTTAGTAGTCGCAACAACACTATGAAACCGCAACGGATCAACAAAGAATCCAACCAGCAGAATCCCCTCCAGCATATCAATAAAATCCAGGTTGTTCCCCACAATATCCAATTTGACCCTTCGCGGCGCACCAGGTGTTGCACCAAGCACCTGCTGCGCGCTCACATCCCTAATATCTGGACAAAGTGCCGAAAACACCAACTCCGGGCTCAACTCGTCAAGATTCGCCGTGAGTGGTGGGTACTGGAAACCTGAAGACTGGGAAGGCGTACCGTTTGCACTATTGCTCTTACTGCTGCGTGGGCTCATTGGTGACATAATTCCAGCGTCCCCCGCCACCCAATCTGGGAAGCTACTACGCGAAGGGCTCGGGGATGTGTTGCTGAGCGGTTGCTGCTGCCGCCAAAAAGGTCCATGTAATGGGCGAAGGGAGTAAGTGGATGTGAGGGCGTGCAGGTAGGCGGAGGAGGTGTGGTCGTGATGCAAGTCGGAAACAGTGACGGTCTGTTTCGCGGCGAATTCGCGAGCAATATTTTGAAAATGTTGAATAACGGCATCCAATGAAGAAGTGGAGTCGGGTGACTTCAGATATTGTGCCGTCTTTCCTTCTGATCCGTACTTCTTGCGTAAAAAAATGTAGCGCCCTGTAGCATGAGTGTGAGCTAGCAAGTAACTTGCCGCTACAAAATTGGCTCACCTATGGGCTTGTATGTCAGAATCGGCTTTTGAATGATAACATTGAAAAACATATTCCATAGGTATCCACCCACGACCACTCCCAGAGCCGTCGATGCCGGATACCCGATTGCTGCTCCGGCAGCCCCAATCAAAGGTCCAACCTGCCTCACAATTGCGTCGAAATCGATCCCTGCCGCCTTACCCGTCACGCTCGTTATAGCCTGAGTCGACAATCCTCCAAGACTCGACATAGCCCCCGGAATGACGTCGCCATCATTCACCACATTCAAAAAGCGACGATGCAACCCACGCTCCGTTAGGAAATGCGAAACGGCTTCATTGACGACAAAAGGGCTTGCAAACGCGAAACTGCGAACTTCGGGCACTTTTGCATCCCAATTGATACTCGTGTCCAGGGACTGCGAGACCTCTTGCTCGACGGATTCGTCGCTGATGCCATTTCGATACAAGTGAAGCAAAAGAACAAGATGCGCGATGGCACCACCACGTGAGTGGCCACAAAGGATAATGTCAATGTATCCAAGAGACTGTAGTGAGCCAATAATGTCTGGTATCTTTTCTGCAATTTCGAGGTATCCAGAATGACAGCCCAGAGAGCTTAGTGTGGGTAGACCGTTGATTGTCGCGGGCAAGAAGGAGAGCGCCTGGCGAATGTGGTTCCAGTCTTTAGTGCCAGAGAATGCAACATAGGCTTTGCCGTCAGACGCGCCAGGACTCGAGGGTGGTCGAAGACCAATCACATAGCCTTCCTCGTCGTTTTTCGGGGATCTGTTATTCATATTGGTGAATTAGATGGCGGTTGTGACCATCGCGGAGTGATACCGTATTAAGACTTGCGCAAACTGATGCATGGCCTTGCGTTCGCGTAAATAGCTCATAGGATCCTGCTGGTACATGCATCCGCTAAGTAGCAGTGCCTGTACGAGCTCGTCGGCCTGCTTCGCGGACGTGCGGTGATCGTTGTCTTTCGCGACTGTCGAGAACTTGAAGCAGCCACCACGGTCCTCGGAGTAAGCGCGGTCCGGATGGTTCCATCTGAGTCCGAGAGGAACTTTTTAGCATTAATACGCGAAGACCGAGGATGGGCCCGTGCTTGGCCACCAGCAGAAAGGAAGAAACTCACGGGTCCGTAAGCACTAGGCCAAACAAAATCGAGTGGACAAGGTCGAGGCCAACGCCGCCAGGAATCATCCCTGCCTTCGGGTGCGCGCGGCACTCGTCCTCAGAAAGCAGTCGGAACGGGCGCCCTTTACACCAAACAAGTGACGGTGAGTTTAGGGGCTACCACTCCGTTTCACGCACCATCCAGGTACGAATTCTGCAACGTCGGCTGCACCCGAGTAAGGCTCTCCGTGCTAGCCGTCAACGCCCACGAAGATGCAACTCCAGAGTCCATCTCCAACCCAAGCTTCCAAAATTGGCTTTGAAGCAGAACGCGTTGATCCATCCGAGTTCACAGTTTTGATTTAATAACAACACTTAATGGAAAATTACTTTGGCAGAGCCGTGCCATAGCTTGGCCCCGTGCTTTGCAACAACTCTTCCCGCGACTCCACCCGATCCTCCAACACAATCTCCTCTTCGTACACAGTCACAGCCACGGTACCCTTCTCCTTCCCAGCCGCAGTAGGCACGCCGCCAACTCCGCCAGAAACCGCCCCCCCTTTCGTTGTCCACTGCTTCAAGTGCGCCCCGCCGCTCAACAGCTCGCGCCCAATGTCCACCGGATTGAATGCCATCCCAAGCGCGCGGAACGCGTTCGTGTGCTGGCGGTTAACGTTTTTGTACTCGGCCGCGCTAAAAGCCCAAATGTGGAAAATGGAGGCAATCAGCATTTCGAGAATGACAAGCGACGATTGCGCCGCGTTGGCCATGTTGGTCGCGGTCCAGTAAGTTGTTTCGGGAAGAACGCCGTGGTCGGCGAGGAAAGAGAGTATCACATTTTGAAGCATGGTCAAGAAAATAACAATTTTGATGGAGAGGAACTGGATAGAACGAGGGAGATCATTTAGGGGTACTTAACCAGAAAATTCAAATCGTTTTCCATAATACCTTAGGCAAGGGCTTTTGCTCCGCAATATCGTCCTTAATTGTGAAGTACATGATGATTAAGCCGTACATGCACGCTGACACAGAGACAAAGTTGATGACAGTATACCAAAAATGGCCATACTTGACGCTCATGCTCTCGGAACAGTACCGATTCATGGCCTCAGTCACAAGTGCGACGACACTCAGCAAGGGACGAACCACCGCATACTGCATCACCAAAATCTTGTTTCTGATGAGAAAAGTGCCAGTTGCCGGATTGAACTTGGCAATCTTCTTAAACCCGACTCGTTCCAGCGTATGGCCCCAAAAGGGATAGTATATGGGTAGCTTGCGCGCAAACGCCATATTTATCACGTGAGGTGTGGGACCAACGTATTGAAGAATGAGCGCGTAGAACGAGACAATGACGAGACATTCGTACATGTCGCGAATAATGAAGTAATAGGTGGCTTTGTAGTAAAACCTGCGATGAGTTTTCGAAAACGAGTTGATAAGTTTCCAGCTTGTCTGAACGTGCCACATATTCCTCTGCATAATTAGCGATCGAGCCCCGCTTGTATCGCGAATATTTCGCATCCATAGCGCAAACCCTTTTTTGTCCGCAAGTCCAACTTCCACATAATCCGACCTTTGGGACGGAGCCCACGATGAAAGTTTTTTTCGCAAGGGCAAATATAGGTAGTCGAACCCTCCCGTCACATGAGAGTGGGCAATCGAACTCGAGTGCCACCGAGAGTGAGACACGCACCTGAAGGCAAACCACGAGACAATGGCGTATACGGGAACAAAGAAGAGGATACGGATGATGTGGATCTATCAATTGTACGACGAGACCGAGAATGAGTGACCCAAACTCAAGCCGGGAAGCTGAGCTACCTGCTCCTGAGGTTTGGTAAAGTTGCGAGCGTGCTCAAACATGGTCGAGAAAGAGACAAGGGTGGCGGCGCCTGCCAACGCAGCCGTGGCAATCCACGCCCACGACGCCGGGTCCCGCGACTGCACATCCAGGTTGAAGCCAGAGCCGTGGTCAATATTCTGCGGCCGCTCTGAAACGACATCTTTAGAGCCATGATCTTGGAGGTCACCCAAGGTCCCAAAGTCCTCAGGCTGAAACAGGCCCTTCACCCACCTCCAGAACACGCGGGATCCACAGACCTCGTGCTAAGCGGCGCAGTAGCCGTCGTTGTACTCGCACTTGTCAGACTAGTCTGGCCCACCACTAGGCTGGCACACACAAGGAGGACAAGTAGCCATGCCGCAAGTGTCCGTGTTCTTTCTGCCATCGTTCTCCTCGGCCAAAATTTTTTATATTGAATGAACTAGAAGCAAAAATGAAAAACCGAAGAAACAGGAAATTCGTTTCCGTTCGCGATAATGCCGGCAGCCGTCTCCCATATTTGACACTACTGCTACTTTAAAAGTCCATGGTCAAGTACACAACCATCTTGTCCTCAAAGCACTCCGACACCCTTATCCGCCAGTCAATCTCCTCTGTCGGGTCAAACTCAACCCATTCTTCATCCTTGTCGCGTGTTCGCATACCGACAATAATCCCATCATTTCTTCCCAGCACTTTCGCCAACTTTTTCTCGAGTGTTTCGACAACCTCGTCCAAACTCGTGTTCCGCCGGGAAACCATGATCGTGACCGCAGTTTCTTTGTCCAGGTACCCTTTCACCACGATCTCATCGTCAATCTCTTCCGCGACCCCACGTTCCCCCTTGTGCTTCCTCTCCAATTGTGAATCCCGTTCCATCTCTTCCACACTAGCTTGAACCCTCCTCCGCTGATGCTCTTTCAGCGCTGGTTTCATTGGCACACGCAGTCGGAACGCCTCCGCATCATGCCGCACAGCACCATCAGCTTCGTCATCGACAAATACGGCCGGATTCAATGCAAAACGCGCCGCCTTTACTCCAGCTGGAAGCAGCCGCAACCCCCTATCCTCTGCGCCCCCGTCGCCACTTCCCTTATTCCTGCTTCGACTCAGCGTCTTGGGATACACAATGGCATTCTCCTGCACAGCAAGCATTCCCGGGCCGGGGATAGGATACTCATCCTCGTCGCTGAGCTCGCTTCTTGTTCGCTTCGGGCTCGCCGGCGGATCGAGATCCATAGGGGCGCTCGCACTGCGGGTGAGGGTCGTAGCGACGGCGAGGCTGGCGGCGGCTTTGCTACCGGCCCCGCGGGCAAGACCGAGGATCGTACCAAAGAGGCCGCGGGTGCGGCTTGTGATGGGAGGGGGGGAGTTGCCTGGACTAGAGAGGGGACTTGCAATGACGGGGGCAGTGGCTATGACGATACTACTGCTGCTGGGAGCAACGAGTACTACGGGACTGGGTGCTACTGGAGGTTTTTTCTGGGTTAGCGAAGGGGTGAGAGGACTGGGTTGAGATGGGTTGCTGGCTGAGTTGCCTCGAGGGTTGATGGTGTTGTAACGGTGGCGATTTGACGGCAATGATTTGCCCCCACCAAGCCGTGGCAGGCTTTCGGCACTGCTGCTACGGGTAGGTGTCGTGGGCGGGTTCATTTCATCTAGACTTGCAGAGCGGACTTTGTAGTCTCCATAAGTTTCTGCTTGTGGAAACTGGAGTACGCGAGGACGGAGAGGAGTCGCGGGGGGCTGTGACGAGCTGGAAGACGCACCGCTGGTGGAAGTTGGTTGAGACTTTGGCTGAGGACTGGTGATAATCTTCTCAACACTGGTTTTTCGTGGCTTGATGGGAATTGGAACCTTTGTTGGTGTGATAGGCGTTGTTGCAGATGAAGGGTATGCAAATGCTGGAGTGGCAGGCGAAGATGAAGATGAAGGGGGTGCTTTGGAGGGGACCGAGGCGCCTTTCCGCCGAGGAGGTGGCACAGGTGAAGAGTCGGCCATTTTGGTATCTGAGTTTGACGACGAAGTGGAAGAGACTGATGTCTTGGATACGAGCGAGTTCTCCTTGTTTGTTATTTGCGTGTGGGAAGCGGCTAGCGGCGACGACGCCTGAGCTGCAGTGCCACGCATGCGGCCAACCATATCGATCCAGTCCGTAATCTTGGACGAATCGGGTACAGCTGGCGACACAAGACTGTTTGGTGAGGGTGTTGGAGAATGCGGGCTCACAATGGCCCCAGCACCTGCCAAGTGAAAGGACTGCAACGACGTTTTCGAGCTGCTGCGACTTGGCACGTCGTTCTGCCAGCTTCCCTCTCCTTTGTCTGCTAAGGCCTCGCCTCGCCCACGCCTGTCCCCGCTCGCAAAGTGTCCCCGCATCTCCTTCATCGTAACGACAGGAGATGCCGTCAATGTTGGGGACGGTGCAGGTGCGAAGGGCGTTGTACTTTTAGAACTGTTCCGCCCCGGAATCAATGGGCCGGGCCTGGGACTCGTGGCTGCCTCCATAAGTTGCTAAGTCTGCTGGTGCTGGAAAGTTTCGACTTGGAATTGGGACGAGTATAGTTCTTCTATGCCAGATGAGGGGGAGCAGAATGCAGGAATGCAATGCAGTGAATGAGATGAGATGAGGGTGAGTCGCTTGAAGCTGGCTGTCCAACAACCAACAATTGAATACGGGGCGAGAATTTTTAGTGGTTTCAACAATGATGACGGAATGGAATTGCTCGTTCCCCTCGTCATAAATTAGATTTTAACCTACTCCCACTTTTGAATGCTACATCATGAAGAAGCATCCTTTTCAGATGGTGCTTCTGGTCATTCTTCCTTTTTTCCTCTTGGGCCTGTGTGCGCCGCCGGGAACCTTGAAGATATATGAAACGCACATGAAACAAATCGTCGTAGCCAAGGAATTTATTTCCAACCGCCAAGGTGTCGTTCGTCCAAACACGAGTTGACAATTCCAAAAACATTCCCGCCCTGAGTCCGAACATTCAAGCTTGACGACCTGAATGCTGAGAAGTGCTCCTCTTCGCCGCACATGCCCTGATATCATCAAAGCGCGTATCGAAGCTGCAAGCAAGCTGCACCTTTTTGTCGTGCAAGAAATGGGACCCATGGCCTTCATAGTGAAGGATGCGACAGCAGCAGTAATTGTCAACAGTGGAACCCAGAACGAACCAAACAACACGCAATCGATCCACGATGACACAAAAGCAAACATGCGACAACCTCCCGACCGCAGCAACGTAAAAAGTTATAAAGTAACTTTGGGAAACTTCCAGTCGTGTAACTGTCATACGCATCTAATCGAGAACGACCTTTGTGTCCATATTGTGAGGAAACTTGATGGAAGGGGACTGTTTTGACGTGTTTATTGTTTTAGCTGTGGGTCATGATCAAAGTATTCCGTGTATCGCTCGAGAGCGACGTTCTTTATCAAAATTCACTTGTGGAGCGCGAAATCGCAGAACTGATGGATTCCCGTAGAAGGAGGGTGAGGGAGATATGTGGGAACAGGGTTACGCACTCATCCATCTAGAAGATTTTGCCAGAATCCAGTGATTCAACAGTTTCAGATATCAAACAAAACGAGGCACCTTTACTTAAGGGGCATGTGCGACAGCGACCGATCGAGGACGGGGACATTTGGTGAATATCTAGTCGAGCGCCTTGTCTCATAGTTCATCAAATGTATTAATTTTTTATGTGAATGCAGTCCAATCTGCATGGAAGACTTGGACATAAATATCGGGGCCATAACGTACTGCAAACTCAGTTGCGGGAATAACATCCATATCAAATGTATGAAAATTCTTATGGACCATCAAACCAAAAATATGGGGCTCGAAAATATCAAATGTCCCGTGAGTTCTTTCTGTTTCAGCATATTTTTCGTGTGATATGAATGAGTAAAATCGGAATTCAGCTCTGCCGAAAAGACTTCGGGAAGTACGATGACCTCAAGAAGGAGTTATCGGAGGGATATAGTACGCAGATCAAGATGGACAACCAGTCGCGGCACTATGGTTTGAAACACCCCGTCGGCTGGTAAAAATTCAGTTATCCTCAAATACATTGGAACCGACAGGGGTGACATGTAATGAATGTACAGAGACGCCCATCTTTGGAAAATGTCATCGGTTTGTTCATAATTTAATTTTCTCCGAGTCCTGTCTTGCTGAATGATTTTTTTGTTTCAGCTGTGAAGGCTGCAAAGAATTTGGTTTGACACTTCATTTATGTGACAAGTGTTACATCACTGGAGGTCATAGGTGGCCCTTGTACGTTATTACTTTGCGCCGGTTAGCTGATTCGTTCCTCATACAGTCAACACACTCTCTTTCGCCATAAACCCACTCGCGGCTCAAAATGGATTCTATCCAAACCGCGTGAGCAAGTGACCAACCTGCAATCACCTGACACTCCGATGGAAGCAGGCAGCTCGCAAACTCCGCTCCACATCATCAGCACCTTCCCTACGGAAACAGGGTCACGCAACATTACCCGATCGCCCTGTGAAATCTGCCTTGCACCATTCGACGCGGACAGCACAACGCGAACTATACCCTCCTGCGCGCACACGTTTCACCAGCCCTGTATTGACCGCTGGCTTCTCATGCACGTCAACACGTGTCCAACCTGCAAAGTACCGGCGTTTCATCGTGTTGAACGGATGGGTGAAGAGATTGCCATGGGTCCTGGAATATTAGAGGAGGCGAGCTTCATACCCGCTCCCACTTCCTCCGGCGTTGCGTGGATGGATGCTGCTGCACAGCGAAGGAGGGGCAAAGGCGGCAAACCTTCAAGCAAAAACAGCCCAAAATCGGAGTTGGGTATGGATTCGAATGATGGAAGAGGAATGGGTGCCATGGTCATTGTCGGATCGCGTTCGTTTCCAGGTGGGCCTACGAATGCTGACAAAGTCACACCTCCTATGCCTTTGGCGTCGTCTTTAGGGAGTGTATCTGGGAGCGAAAGACATAGTGTAATGCACCCTCGAGAGAAAATTCATCAAGGGCGTTCAACAGTGGGTGGTACTAGCCCCCCGAAACCAACGAGACTGCCACCGCTCTTCACCCAGCAGCAACAGCAAATGCAGAAGACAAAGTCGCAAATTCATCTGGCAAACTCAATAACTCAGCACCATCAGGCTTCTCCAACCGTAGCGTTCGGTTCCACTCTTTCTACGGCTTCCTTGACTCAGGCTCACGCACTTACATTGCGGAGTGGCACACAAAATCATCCGAAAGAATTTCCCACACCAAAATTGCTTTTCGAAGACTTGCTCGTCTCCCAATCGCTGTCGAAACTTTCACTTAGCCAAAATTTGGTCGCCGTTGCCGCTGAAGCCGACACCCTACCGGCTTCCGGTGATCAGATACCAGGTTTTGCAGATTCCGAAATATCAGTTCCTTCTAGGACTGTCTCACTCGTTCACGGTAGCTCCTCCGTTCCCGCCCCCATCGCAAAACGCTCGCCTCCCCAAGCCGTCCCTCACCTTCACCCCAGTCTACCGGGGCCATTTTTCAAACCTTCACTGGCGAAACGCCGGTACCTGCCCCACACGAGCCTGTCTGCCATCGAGAATCCTCCACTCAATGTGAACGCCCTCATTGAGTGCGTCACGTACAATGGCAGTACAACCAACCTCGGAGTTCTGGAAATGGGTACGGGTGCTACCCTTTATGTTCGTGACAGTGGAGGGAAAGGGAGTCCGATGAAGGGGGGCAGCGTGTTACCAAAGATTCCAATTCAGAATGTGCGCAGACGGCAGAAATAATTTTGATATGTCTGCTTGAATGTCATTGCTCCTCTGCCTGCATGGAGTAAATCTAATCTACTTTGGAGATGAGCTTAAATTCCCTTACATTCAGCACATGCTGTATCGCCCGTGCGTTCATCACCAGCAACGCCTCCCCATCCATCTGAAGTACCATGCAACGCGAAGCCTTACTCTCTCCGCCGCCATATGCGAAATAAAGACTGAGGCGACGTGTAGCTATTGTGTGTTGGAGGAGGGTTTGATTTATGCGACAATCGTGTGGAAAAAGTAGAAGCGTGGGATGAAGTAAACACTTTCACAGCAAGTGGAGTCATATCACCAACTAGGTTTTAAAACACGCTTTGAAGGAAAATCGTAGATTTTAGCCATATGTTGGCATATCAGGCTCGATAAAATAGTCTGACGGAGTTTATACATGGTGAGAGCGAGAACCGCAGCACCAGAGTTCCATTCTCGGATTTTGAATTGGAGTGGGAGACGTGTATTGACAGGGCACATAGGTCAGACAGGTGAGGATAAAATTCCCCAGGCCACGAAATTAGTTGTGCCGCACATACGCGTTATTTATCTTGCTTTGATAGGTATCGGTGGCAGATGGAAGTATCGAAGACCCAATGTTCATTTTTGTCCGAACTCAACACTTTTGAACCCTCCATCGCAATGCTCTCAGCGACTCAAAGCAGCGAGGAGGACGAGCGATACCTTGGAATGACAAACACTGTGCGGGATGGACTGCTAGTGTTTGATGGGGAGGGGGTGAAAGCGGGGGACCTCGACCGGAGCGCGCACGCGGACGCGACCAACAGCACCAACACAAACGCGGGGGACATTTGCGGTGAGCTTCTACGCAAAACGCGGGCGCTGGGCATTGCGCTTGGCCGACAACAGCAGCGACGACGCAGAACATCGGTGTTTTCGTTGGGATCCGATCCTGCTTCCAGACTTGGTTGCCACCCGGTCCTCGCACACATTTCACCCGATACACGCGCAATCGTCGAGGTAATCATCTTCCTCCGCATATTGAAACAGCTTTAATACTCCAGTGGTGTCAGTCCCTCAGCGACGCCGCGTCCGCCCACCCAACCCTTCTCGTACGCGCTGTGCTGCACGCGCGCGACTCGCGCCGACTGTTCGCCGGTCTCCTCGAAATCGTCCGCGACTGCGAGCCAGACTCGCGTTTGCTCGCCCACGCCCTCGAGATTGCCCTCGTGCTCGGTGCGTTTTGCACTTCCTGTTTCTCCAACAATCGCGTGCTGGTGCAACCCACCCAAGCACACGATCAACAACTGACAAAAAATGATAATGCACGATTTCAGTGCGAGACAGGAACCTGCGTTCTCAGCTGGCAAGCCTCAACGCAATAGACGTCGTTGCACCCAAGGTTCACGTTGCCCGCGAAAACCAATCGCTGGTGCGTCTTTTTGTTTCACTCTTCCTCGGCCACGAGAGACGCGTCAATTCCCAACCATATTTGTATCAGATCCTACGTTTTCTCGAAGTGGCTACAAAACATTCAACAACCTCCACCATGATCGCGACCTCGTCACCAGAGACCAAGTCGCTCGTCTCCTTCCTGCAGAATCACATGTTGAGTTTATGAAATTCATCTGAAATGAACTGCCTCTCACTCTTGCCATACAATACAAGTCTCACAAGCATCACTCCATCCTTGTCCGTCCTGCCAATCATGGCAAACCTGTGTGCAAATCAAGATCTCGCTTCTTATCTCAACTCGCTTCCCCACTCTGAGCGCTTCTTCCGCCAAATTCTAGGATACCTTTCGAGTCCAGTTCGTGTGCCTTCTTTTTGCAGTCGCCAAAAACTGAGCAAAAGTTTAACCAACCACAAATCAGGATGTCAACTTCCTCACTGTGATTCACAGTCTTCATATTCTAGTTCGTCTGACCGTGGACGATGCGTTGGGCCAAAAGTTCTTCAAGGACAGCAATATTGACCAGATTTGGAAACTTGTCTTCAGCATGCTGGAGAAAGGCGCCGCCTACAGTTTGGAGCCTGTTCTCGACCTTCTGGAAGAAACGATTGCCATTCCTAAGTTTCGAAATTCATTTGAGCAGTTGAGTCCTTGGTTTGATGATCGCGTTTGTAGTTTAACAGATCTCATTTTTTACAGATACATTACGAATACTACCTTTGCGAAGCAAGCCATAATCCACTTGCATCTAAACTCGCCGAGTCACTCCATGGTAAAGTTGCATGCACCCCTATTTGAATTAATCTGTCCGATAACCCTGTCTGTCGGAATCTGTGTCAATAGCTATTCAAGTTTCTCAACATCCTCCTCGACGCTAACCTAGCCGTTCAAAAAGTCACTGAAACCGTCCTCGAGCGCGAAATTTTGCCCAGCGCTTTTCGCCTTCTCGCAAACATCGTCTCTGGCGGACAGGCAGCGTTGCCATCTACGTGTGCCGATCTCTCCGTGTCCCCTGCCCTGCCGCCAGTCGCGCCGACCGTGGGTGCCGCGGCGGGCGGGGAATATTACCCTGACGGCGGGGATGCGCTTGTCCATGCGTGTGCATTCGTGCGCAACGCGTTGGAACTGGTTCGTTTGGAGTCCCTCCGCCGTTGTCCCATCCTTCGCCCATCGCGTAAAAAAACCAACGCGCTTTTTTACCAGGTGCAAGAGCCCGCAGCCACAACAAGCTCACCGGATCTGCAGCGGCAACTCGTGCTCCAATTCGGGCTCTCGATCCGCGTCCTGTTACGCGCCATCTGTGACGCTTTCTCGCGCTGCGCGGACACATCCGCGCCAGAAGACGGTTGCGGCTGGACGCAGCTCTTGAGCGCCGATGCCATGACTGACGTAATGGCGCTCTGCGATGTGGTAGCGGGCTGCGCGGAGTTGCGCTTGCGCGCGGAGAACTTCGTCACGGTGCAGCTGGACGCTCTGATTGCGTTTCTTGCACACTTTGCTGAGGATGGGCGCGGCGTAGGGGATGCAGCTGGGCTTGGACTTGCTGCATTTGCCACCGCCGCTGCAGGTGGAGAGGAGGTGGCGGGGACTCGTGCTATGGGGTGGGGGGCGGAGATGGTTGTGACTGTGTTACATTTGGTGATCGTCGCTGCGGAGGTCAAGAAGGATACACTACCAGCGGAGGTGAGTGCATGCCTCGAGTTTTGGGGGCGATTTGGTTGATTTTTGAGGGCTATGCTGACATTTAGAGTACAGGTGATTGATTCGACAAACATCAAGTTTATTATTGCGGACTCCTTGCGCGCCATGAAGCATGAACATGTAATTCATTCTTGTCTGAACATCATTGCACAGTGTCCTTCAATCGATTAGTTGAGTTTCTGCGCGCTCATCAAGAGGTTGTCTCACCGACCTCCTTTCCGAATGCAGTTTTGTCCCCATCTTTGCACGCATAAATTCCTCAAAACCGTTTAAGTCCTCCCAAATGACAGTGGCTGCTGCTGCTGCTTCACGAGTGGATGGTGGTCTTGCGCGAGGTGAATGTCCTTTTGAAACACTGTGCAGCTCATTGATGAGATAAAATCGACTTTTCAGAATCTTTGGGATGTGTCGTGGATCAAATGAGCAACTCGCTGGCGGAGCTTGAGATTTCTGAACCCACTCCCATGGCGCAAATGGATGAGGCGGAGAGGTCGATTCAGGTCTTGACGCAGCTGGTGAGTTATCTATCTTTTGCCCGTTTACTCGTCGCGCGAAGGTATTTTGAACAGCCCAACAGGAGAGGGAGGTAGGGCATATTGCTGAGCGCATGAAGAAGGAGATGGAGCTCAAGGAGGCAATTGCAGAGCGCAAGATTGCTGCACATGAATCAAAGGCGCAGCTACTCAAGGGCGAGATTGTTGGCCTTCAGGTTGGTTTTTGTCCCCGCGTGTTGTTGTTGCTCAACGGTGTTTGTTTCAAAGGAATTGCTAGACGAAAAAATGATAACGATTCGTCAGTTGGAGGCTGCGCAGTCGGAGTCGTTCCGTAAGGTATGTGTCTCACCATCACCTATGAACGATTTCACGTTTTTTCCACCATTTTTACCCGCCACATAGAATACGGAATATAGCTCTGCCTTGTCGTTCAATGATGCTGAACTTCGACGTCTCAAGAATGAGTTGGAAAGCTTGCGAATGCCCCTCAAGCTCTCACAGGAACGTTGCGAGTCCCTAGAGGGCGATCTGCAGGAGAAGAATCGGATGTGAGTGTTCTGATGCAAAAAAAATAATGAGGTTCCCATTGGCCCTGACAAAAGTCCTGTACCACTGTAGTGTGTCTGAAAAGTCTCAAGCGCTTGAAGGCACCAAATCGGCGCTTGCGCAGCTCACCAAGAAGTTTGATGAATTGGAAAAGATGATGGAGAATGCAACGCTGCATACAGAAACGCAGCTGAATGAATACAAGGAACGTTTGGTTGTGAAGGAGGAGCTTGAGGTGAAGCTCTTATCTGAGGTATGGACAGCATTTTTTCTCTCGTGGTCCGGAAAAGCTTTTGTTTATTGCGCATGTCCAGACCAAATCGCTTCGAGCGCGGCTTAAGACATGCACAGACGAGAAAGACCGTCTCGCGGCCTTGGTGGAAAAGTATCAAGATGAAGAGCAGGAGCATGATGATTTGGTGAAGCGGTTGGCCCAACTGGCAAACATTGCCTCCACCAAACGAGGACATTGAAAAAATGTTGTTATGAAGCAAGCGTGGATTTGGGCAAAGTTGATTCTAATCTGGGTTTGATGGCGTATTTTGGATAATTACTTGGACTTTTGATGATGCTTGATTGGAACTGGAAATAAGTTATTGAATGATATCTTTAAATCTGTTTAGGAAAGAAAGCAGGCAATCCTGTTAAAATCAAATTTTCAGTTCCAGTTGTGGTACACCTCAAAAGAGCTTTAAAATAAGCTCTGCGGCGTCGCTTTTTTTTTCAAAATTGAATCGAACATGCTCTTTGGGTTCGTAAAAGGGGCAGATTGTGAGGAGTCTCTTGGCAATATTTCAAAGGACTCGTTTCCGACGGCTGCGTTCCTGGAGGACATGATGTCGTCTGAGTAGGTGATTTCCAGGTTATGGACAGAGCGTGACCAGATTGTCACCAGATTGTTGTGAGCGAGGAAAGCAAGAACCCGTTCAACGTAATACCCACCCGGCCATCCAAGAAGGCCAGCGTCGAAACCAAAGGCAGACTGTGAAGCCAAACGGGAATGTTGCTATTAGAACAAAAAACAAAACAAAACAACTGCAAAGAAAGGGTCAACACTTAAAACACACGTCACAATTGTCGGATTTGCCCACATCTCCGCAGTCGCCCCGACCACTCCCTCCATTTACATGCTTGGATCCCCAGCCACATTGACAAAGTGTCATACAAACGTGTGCACCCAAAGCCAATAGAGAGATTCCCAATCACAAGAAAGACAAGAAAAAAGCTACCGCTGGCCCTCCAGCAAAGCCCGCTTCACTACCACCTCATGCACTTTTGCACACACATCCATGGCGACCCCGACTACCTCCATACACATGCTCGCATCTCCGACATCGCCATCCACCACAAGCCCGCTCACGCGCCCCAATCCGGGCATGACACTCACAACCGCGTTCCCGACCCAGCGGCCGACGGGGCCCGCGCGCGTCTCGACCTCTCCGTCGGTTGGATCGACCATCCAGAAGGCGGCGCCGCTGCTCTGGTTGCGGTATACGCCGACAGCGCAGCCCACGACCGCGTCGCACATTTCGAGGCCGGCGTCAGCGAGGGCGAGGCTGGCAGCTGTGACGCAGGGTGCCAGGAGGAGGGCGTGGCCCGCGCGCGCGAAGGAGGGCGTCGGCAGGTTCGTTGCGGCGCCGGGATGGGGCGGAAGGGTGCTTTGCAAGATTTGGATGTGGATGTCGATTTGGGATTTGGGGAGGTGGCTGAGGAGGAGGGAGGGGAGGAGGGCTGTGTGGAGGTCTTTGGCGAGGGTGTGTTCAGAGGGTTCCTAGACATGATTGCTATGAGTGGAAGCGGGGGAAAGACGCGTGTGGATTGTGAGAGTTTACCTTCATGTATCCCTTTCGTTTTATTACGGAAAAGGGTGCGAGACGCACGTCGCATGTGATGCGGCCACCCGTATGGTGGTCTGCGCTGAGCTGCTTTGCGGTGATTTGCTTTGGTCCGTACCTTTTTTGTGTGTTTTCGGTGTGTTTGTCGCGTCAATCAGGTCTATCCCGACTTGGTATCCATCCATCCAACCAAGCACATCTATCTATCCATCCATCCATCCAGTCCGCCGGTCCTCCAAAGACGGGTTTGTTTACTCACACAGCGCATACGATCTTGATGCCGGAACCGAGCTCGAGATAGGCGGAGCCGTTTGCCTGCTGGACCATGCCAGTACGCGCGTAGAGGGGCCTGACCTCCTCGGTGGACCTGCCGTCTGCGCGGAGGCCCTTTCTTTCAGGGACGGGGCCGGGGAACGAGTCGTCGTCGAGCAGGGGGAGCGGGGGCACGCTCTTGTCAGGGCCCTGGACGCCCAGTGTGCGGGGGAGGGGATGAGACCGGGACAGACGCGGAGACGAGAGGCACGGACGTACCTGGATGCGCTTGCGGTCGAGAGGGTCGGTCATGGGGAGGGGGGGTGGTGGTGGTGGTGGCAAAAGCAAAAAGAAAGCGGAGCCGCAGCGGAACAAGCGTGGGTCCACATGTCGACAACGGCAAGCAGCGCAGCCATCGCCAACGCAGGTGTCGGCGACAAGGAGACAGCGACGGGGGCGGTGCAGGAGAAGCTGCTCTCCGAGGCGCTCACCGTCGTCAAGGCCCAGTGTCTGCACATGCGCAGGTGTCTGGTGCGTTGCACCACCTCTCCCGTCCGCTTCCCTCCGCTTCCCTCCGCTCCCCTCTCCCCTCCCCCCTCCCCCCTCGCACCCCACACACGTGTGTATACACACACACACACACACTCTCTCTCTCTCTCCCCTCTGGCCCACACCCCCTCGCGCGCCCCTGCCATTCCGAGCACCAGTACTGACACTCGTGCCGCATGCTAGGACAACAACCGCCTCATGGACGCCCTCAAACACTGCTCCGCGATGCTCGCCGAACTCAAAACGGCCACCCTCAACCCAAAGGGCTACTACGAACTCTACATGGCCATCTTTGACCAGCTCAGGCATCTCGCACTCTATCTTTACGATTCACACATGTCGGCCCGTCACCATCTCTCAGACCTCTACGAGCTCGTCCAGGTTCGTTATATCAATCACATCATTGGCCAAAATTCGTAGCCCCATCAGCCCTTCAACCCTTCCGCATTCATTCGAACTCCAAATTCCATACGTGCGCGTTTCTTGTTTGCTCCACTTCAGCGCAATGCCTTGGATGAATGCTGGACCACCCAAACCAAAACACGATCCCATCAATACCGATCCGATCGCCCGAACCTGGAATTCCCAAATAACAGCAAAACTGACCTCTCAAACTCCCCTCACGCTACATCCTCCCGCCCCTCAAATAGTACGCTGGCAGCATCGTGCCCCGCCTCTATCTCATGATCACGGTCGGCAGCGTCTTCATGCGCGTAAGTCGCGAACTCCGCGCCTCCCTCCCCGCTCCCTCCCTCAAAGGGAAAGAAGTCGCCCTCCTTCCCGCCGACCCTGCAAGCGCTTCGACAACGGGGGAAACCAAGCCGGTCATGAACCCGATCCACGACGTGCCACCCATGAAGGAGCTGCTGAAGGACATGCTGGACATGACGCTGGGCGTGCAGCATCCTATTCGCGGACTCTTTTTGCGTTACTACCTGACGAGTATGTGTAGAGACTTTATGCCCGATGGAGACGTGGACGGAAGGTGAGCATCTAGTCTGTTCTTTGAACGTATAGTTGTCTGACGAACTATGCTATCCATATCATGTGGTGGTGGTGGTTGTTTTTTCAGCCCGTTCGGATCACGCCTCGACTCGATCCAATTCCTGTTGCAAAACTTTGTCGAAATGAACAAGCTGTGGGTGCGGCTGCAGTACATTGGCCACAGCCGCGAACGCCCGCAACGTGAGCTGGAGCGTCGCGAGCTCAAGCTGCTCATTGGAAGCAACTTGTTGCGCTTGAGCCAGATTGAAGGGCTCAAGGTGGAAACTTTTTCTCAGGTATTTTGCTTCAAATCCGTTCCATTATCTGGATTGTGATTCGGCTTTTTGTGTCCAGATGATTCTACCCAGCATCATGAGTGAAGTGGTGAATTGTCGTGACGTGATGGCGCAAGAATATCTAATGGAAGTAGTGATTCAGGTATACTTTTTTTGCCCGCAGATGTTCCCACAATCTCATTTGAGAAATGTGACAAGTCTGCGGAACTAACAAACACACATCAGGTCTTCCCAGATGATTTCCACCTGCATACGCTAGACCTCTTCCTCAGCGCCACATCGCAGCTATCACGCAATGTGAATGTAAAAGCAACCGTCATGAGCCTCGTGAACCGCTTCACGGCCTTTGCACGGCGCGCGCGCGAAGAGCACGCTGTGCGCATGCGCGAGGTAGCTGCGCGCGGGGAAAAATTGGAGCCCATCAGCGGTATTCCGGAGGGAGTGCCGCTGTTTGAAATCTTTTGGGAGCAGGTCACGTTGCATATTGCGGTATGTGGTCTTCGTTTTTGTCCCTCTTTTCTGCTTTCTTCAACCGCTGGTTGTTCTGCAAACGACAGGTGCGTCCCGAGTTTGAACTACACGACGTGATTGCGCTCCTTTCTTCGCTGGTGGAACTCAGCTCTGGCTGCTACCCAACACGTTACGACTACGTGGACCTCATCCTCGGCTACGCCAAAGACCGTGTGCTTGAGGTGGTCGTGGCCAAACAGCCCGCCATGGCGAACCCGGAAACGAGCGCTGCCCTGCTCCACCTTCTCCTCACGACAGTGAACGCATACCGGGCCACGCCTCTCGTCTATATGCAGTTCCCTTCCTCCTCACTCAACGGCGGCCTCGTGACCGCCATCACTCCGCCGCAGCCTTCCAGCACGGCACTGTTCGCCCCGTCCGTAGGGGGCAGCGTGGATGCGGCACCCGTTACCCCGCCCAAGCGAGTCGTGCCTAGCACGAGCGTGTGCGGCAATTTCACGGACCTGCTGCGGTTGCAGAGCTACGGCGCGCGCAAGCGCGTCGCGAGGGCATTTGCAACGCACTGCGTTGCGGCGAGCAACACCTTGCAGCCCAAGAGCGCCGTCGGCGCTGCCGGGCCACCCGCGCGCTTCCGCGTCGACAGTCTTGCGGCCGTCGAGGCAGTCTTTGGCGAGGTTGCCGAGACGCTTGTGCGGGATGAGATTGATGGGGGACTTTCCGGCCCACGGGTCGTTCGCATTGATGATGGGAGTGTGAGTCCGGAGAGGGTGGGTACGCTGTCGGGTGGGGAGGACGACGGGCCCACGTCCGGTACCGGGAGGGGTGTCGTTGATTTGGAACGGGTGGTTGGAGACTGTGGGGCCGTTGCGCGGTTGGTGTCCCTTGTGGGAAGTCAGGGCCTTGGGAGTCCGGATGATGATGTGCAGGTTTGTGTCTCGTTCATGTGGCTTGTCTTTTTTATACAGGCATCCTGACTTTGATGTGTGTTTGTTAGCTACTTTCGCTGGCGCGTCGTTATTTGCGGGAAGGTGGAGACATTCGGCTCAAGTTTTCCATCCCTCCACTCGTGTTTAGTTGTGTTGGGATTGCTAGAATGTATTTGAGATACACTGAACTCTCAGTTGAGTTGTGTGTGTTTTTTTGGTGGGTTGATTGTTTGGAATGTGATGCTGACAAAATGTGCAAAACTGCCCCAAAACAAACAGGACGTGACTATTATCCAACGTCTCAACAACCTCTTCCAATTCATGAACGAAACTATCCACATTCTCCGCGACACCCCTCCAGCACGCAACGAGCGGGACGCCCTCACAAAGCTTCGGGTTGGCCTCCCCGCCACCCCGGAGCTCCTCATGAAGCTGCACCTCGCCGTTGCGCAGAGCGCGCACGAGTGCCGCAACGAGGAGGCGGCCTACGAGGCGATCGTGAACGCCATCACGACGTACGAGGAGAACGCGGTGGAGACGCGGCATCAGCTTGCGCTCATGCACGCGCTGATTGGGACCTTGAGCGGGATTTCTGCGGGCCTGGAATCTGAGAGTTATGGCACGCTTGTGGGGAGGGTGGTTGTGCATTCGGGGCGGTTGCTCAAGAAGGCCGATCAGTGTCGCGCAATACTGGTTGCGGCACATTTATACTGGGGCCAGGAGAGGAAAGCGGGGGATGGGACGGAGAACGGGGTGGCTGATCACCCTGTGAGTGAGGAGATGCTCGCGGCGAGTCGAAGGGCGGTGTCGGCGGCAGCGGCGGCCGCCGCTGCGAGCAAGCGAAGTAAGTTGAGTGGCTTGTTTGGGGAAGAGGATCTGGCTGCTGGGGAGGGAGGATCTGTTGCGAGTCCGATAGTCGCAGGGGCGGAAGCGGTGGAGAAGGGGTTCCGCGATGGCCGGAAAGTGCTTGAGTGTTTGCAAAAGAGTCTCAAAATTGCAGACAGTGTGTTAGAAGTAGCTGTGAATACGGAGCTGTTCATTGAGATTCTGGAGCAGTACATTTGGTTTTACGAGAATGGGAATGATGTGGTGAGTCAGCTCCGTTTCCGCGTCCATTCTAAGATGGGAGGTGTTCTTATCCGTCCGTCTCTCTCAGATCAATGTGACCTACCTCAATTCACTGATTGACTTGATTCAATCCAACATTGGTTCGTCAGTGATTATCCCTGCGAACCCGAACAACTCGTCCAACTCGGCCTTGTCTCCAACGACGGTGGGGGGCAACCCAACGACTGCAGGTATCCCCGAACGGATTGTGAAGCGGTTCAACAATATTGTGACGCGGCTCAAGGCACTGCGGGATGAGGAAGAGGAGGACCGGCGCCAGCGCGGCCTGGACATGCACGTTGGGGCGATGGAATCAGGGTTTATTGGGAGAGGGGGGAGGGGTGCTGGTGGGCGATGGAGTCAGCTTGAGCTGATTTGAAGATTTTCTCTTTCCTTTTGTTCGAATGGTTGAGTTTGTAAGGATTGACGGAGTTGAGCAGTGGGGCCGGGTTGCAGTATACCCTGATGGTATGTATTTAGGCGAGATTAAAGTTTGTGGAGCTAAACGAGCGGAGCTGTGAAGTGCAGTGCTGGATGTGTCGCGGGAGTACAACGGAAGCCGTGTGGTGATCGGAACATCAGCACCGACACCACCGCCACCACCACCGAAGCAGATGAACGACGCCGTAACGCGCGCGCTCGAGTCTGTCAGAACAGCTTCATCGCCAGCGTTTGTCGGTTTCGCAAGGACGGTCGCTGTCCTCTTTTCCTCAGCAAAAGGTGCCATCCTCGTCTCCTTCTTGTCTCAGTCCTCAGCAATCTTATTTCTATTCCCGCGATGTGTCAGCTCTCTGGACCGCGCGGAATGCAGCCAGGGCGGCAGAGTCCCTCGTCGCGGTTGAACACGTTCTGGCGCAAATCTCAACGTCATCGAACTCCCAGAATGGCAAGAAATTACCTATTTATTCACGATCTGAGTAACTTCTTACCCGATGGATGCAGAGCTGACACCCCAACAGGTACGCGAGACACTCTTCCAGTCACGGCTCGCACTCGCTCGCATCGCTGCGCCTGTCCACCCACAACGTGCAATCGCCTGGTACCTCGCTGCCCTCCTGACAAAATTCAAGACAGTTGCTGCCCTTTTGGATGCTGCTGTCGCATTTCCTACAACCACTACCGCCGAGTCGCTACGCCTGTCCCAACTATTCCCCCTCGCACTCCAGTCCTGTCCAACGTCAGATAACCTGCTCGCGAAACTCATTCTGTATGCCACAGAGGTCGCCAAGTATGCATCTACTATACCCCCACATCTTCAACTCCAAAACATGGCCGCGGCACTTTCCTGCGGCCTCCTCGTCCACGCGTGCCAAGACAAACTTTCTCGCATCCCCACTGCATCCTCCATCTACACACGTACTCTCCGCCACGCATGCATCCAGAGTCTCCGCTTCTGCGCGGACCTGGCACCCGCTGACCCGCAGACGCGCATCGTGGGGCGCATGCAGGCCGCCCATGAGATCGCGACCGTTGCAGCGCAGAATTCAACACAGGATTGGGTCGCGCGGGGGGCCAGGGGAGAGTGCGTGCGGCTTTGGATGGAGTGCCTTGTCCTCGCGATGCGCGCGCAGGACCGCGTCTGCGTGCAAGGTGTGCAGACATTGTTGCAGGGCTGTCTTGGGTCAGACGTGGATAGAGAGGACGGGGATAAGGTGGAAACTGCGTTTTGTTGTTTTCTTGTTTGCACTCATTGTTTTGTTGTGACAGGTTGCGGCAGTTGGGGTCAAGCTGGCGCACTCTTTTGTGACGCTGGACGATGCGTGGTTGCTGGGGGAGGCAGAGCAGGAGTGGCGCGAAGCGCGCTTATGGTTACGGGATCATAACCTTTCTGTATTGGATAGGGCCGCTGACACAGCGGTGACAGCATCAGCATTGGCAATGGGAGAAGCCAACGATGCGGGGCCAGAGTGTCTGAGAGACGACCCGCCGATGCCCAAGGCGTCCTTGGAGGATGCAGTCGACAAATTTGACATGGATGCGGAGGTTTGGGATGGCATAAGGAGAGCAATGCAGCTTATTCGCGCCTCTGATGTCGGATAGAGGTGGAGTTGGCGGAAATTGGTGTCGGATGGGCATGCACCGCACAGGAAAGCTGAAATCATTTGCATGGACTGTTACTCTTGCCAAGAAACAAAATAATAAGTATTTGCAAATTGGAAATGTGCTCCTTGGCGGCTACACGTGTTTTGAGTGGCGCAAAATGGGACAAGTTGGGCTTGCCCTCCAATTTTCTTGAGCCACAAGCAACATGACCTTTCAGCTCCCCAATGACAGTGTTGATCGCCAGGAAACGACAGACGTGCAAGAGCGCACAGAAGTAGTGGACGGTCAGCAAGTGACCATCAAGACGACCACCACGAAGACGGTCTTGACGACCAAGACGTACGCGCGCAAGCTGCTGATGGGCGACGGTATGGTGGCTAAATTGGACCGCGTAGAGATCAAGGACCTCACGCCGTACATCCCCGTGGTTGGGGACTTTGGTAGCGTGTCTGTGTTGTTCAAGCTGCTGGGTTTCGTGGTTGTGAAGGTGAGGATCTTGACCTTGATGACTACGGGCGTGCTATCGGCTACGCCCACTCCGTCCGCTGATCACTATGCCGGCAGTTTCCTGATTCAACCTTTTCAACACGAATCACAGGAAAGCCCTGGTAAGTATTGCATTCTCAAGAATGAAGAATCGGGCCACCGCTTGAACCTCTTCCCCGCCCCCGCGGACTTTGAATTTGGTGACGTTGGCCGCATTGCCATCACAGTCAACAGTCTGCCCCAAGTCTTTGAGACTGTCAAGTCTCATTTGACTGAATGGGTTGACCCGGACTTTCCAGAGATCAAGAACATGCACTGGGGCGGACTTGAATGGACGGTGCGCGAGCCAGTGCATGGGCTTCGCGTCCACTTTCGCGAAGCTTTCACTGCCTGAGAAGGTGTGCAGTTTTTTCGACTCCGTCAGTTCACTTCAACGAAAATAAATTGAAAGTTTTTGGAGCTTCCTGCCGAGTGCCGGAAACACTGGTTCCACTCTCTTGAGTCGGGGGCCTTGAGGGGAGGTTCCTCGCTTCTGACTCTTTTTGTACTTACATGAATGAAAGCTGATCAACGGCACTCGGATCACCTCCCCTGTTTGGGAGCCCCCGTTTTTGAGTTCCGGGCGGCTCCGAAAAAAACACTTCTGCAAAAATATCGACATGGCCAGCTTCATTGACATCCCTGTCGACTCGCACTTTCCCCTGGAGAACATTCCCTTCGGCATCATTTCCTCTGCTGAAGATGTGAGTTCGCCCAGCGCACTGAGGCGGTGTTACCGCCGGCATTCCAGTCCTGATCATGCCTGGGATTCCGGATGCTCCCGATGCATGCTACCTTCCGTGTTTCTGCCTGTCCTGATCCCGTTAACTCGCCAACTCATGTCCTAACTCCGAATCGCTGGCAGGCTTCGCTGCGCCCGGCAACCATCGTTGGCGACCATGTCGTGGACCTGAAGGTGGTCGCCGAGGCCGGCCTCTTTGCCGGTCCACTGCTCAAGGCTGTTGCCGTGTCCGTTTTCTCCCAGGTTAGCGTTTGTTCACCGTGGGTGGAGCGGTGTCAGATTGGGGCTGGGATTGCGACCCACCGCCATGCCCACCCATTTCACTTTAACTGACGCTCATCCAAAACATCTATTCAGACCACCCTAAATGCGTTCATGCGTCTCGGCCGTCCGTCCTGGCGCGAGGCGCGCGCCACCCTCCAGAATTTACTCGCCACCAACATTGCCTCCAAGCTAAGGGACGACGCCGCCGTAAGAGCCAAGGCCATCATCCACAAATCCAAGGTCACCAACCACATGCCCGCTCAAATCGGTGACTACACCGACTTCTATTCCTCCAAAGAACATGCTTTTAATGTTGGAGTCATGTTCCGCGGAAAAGACAATGCCCTCCAGCCAAACTGGTACGTTCTGAAAAACCGTTTATACATTCATACTTACACGAAAATTTCAGGGTCCATTTGCCAGTTGGTTACCACGGTCGTGCATCGTCTGTCGTCGTGTCCGGAACTCCCATCCGCAGACCCAATGGTCTCATCCAGGACTTCGCCACCAAGGCCATCAACTACTCCTCCTGCAAAAAGCTCGACTACGAGCTCGAGACCGCCTTCTTTGTCGGAACGGGCAATAACCTCGGCGAGCCCATCAACATCGCTGACGCCGACGAGCACATCTTCGGCATGGTCGTCATGAACGACTGGAGCGCCCGCGACATCCAGGCCTTTGAATACGTTCCCCTCGGTCCCTTCCTCGGAAAGAACTTTGGCACCACCATCTCACCCTGGATCGTGACTATGGACGCCCTCGAGCCCTTCCGTGTCCCACAGCCGGCCCAGGACCCTGTCCCGGCCTCGTATCTATCGGCAGGCCCCAAGGACGCCTACAACCTGCAGCTACAGGCCACCCTGAAGCCTGCTGGGCAGGAGAAGGACTTTCTCCTTTCCAAGACAAACCTGAAGTACATGTACTGGTCCATGAAGCAGCAGCTTGCGCACCACGCTGTCAACGGATGCAATATGAATGCGGGTGACTTGCTTGGAAGTGGAACCATTAGCGGTCCTACTACGGACTCGTTGGGCTCGCTCTTGGAGGCCAGCATCAACGGCAAGCAGGAGTTGGATCTTGCGGGTGACGGATCCGTGAAGCGCACCTTCATTCAGGATGGCGACTCGCTCACCATCTCCGGTGTCTGTGAGGGTATCGTAGATGGTAAGACTATTCGCATTGGGTTCGGTGAGTGCGAGGGAACCGTCCTTCCAGCCCCAAAGCTCTGATCGGTTGATACTTTTTGCACCTACATGTGTAATTTTTTTTCTTGCCCCACTTCTGAATGAGTGTTATGTTTTCGCCCAAAAAAAGCCCCTTCAAAATCGAAGATCGTTGAATTGAACCTGCAAAGATCCCAGCCGGGCAATCACAAACCGTGCGCACATTTACACCATGTCCCATTTTCAGTTCATGACGCGTCAAGAGCTGGAGCGGTGCAAAAAAGAGTTGTCAGCGAGACTCGCCCTCCTGTTGACAGACATCGAAAAGATCGACCTCCTACTCGGCTACGCAACGACCCCAAAGCAAGCAGTGAGCACAGACTCACATGAAACTGATGTTACAATATTTGATGAATTGACTACTTTGAAAGGTGTACCAGAGCTCAATAATTTCCTTCATGGTAAGTACAACCACCTCCAAATTCTATCGTCCGACCTACTTGCCGCTGCCGCGGTACTGATGCAAACATTTGTCTCCCTTTATATTGTCCTAAATAGAACAAAAACAAGACCGAATGAAACACACTCAAGAGGCCTTGAAGGCGTCAGATGTGGTTTACGGGATTGCCGATTTGCAATCGGACGACGAATGTGAGATTTACACGATTTTGAAATAACAATATATATTTAATTTTCAATAGTCTATTCGTCTCTGACTTCACCTCAAATGACTCCGCCCCGAGTGATACCCAAACACATAACACCGACCAATTCATGCGAAGACTCTGCGTGCGACATCTTCGCCGATTTGACTATTGAAAAGAAAACTGCACATAATTCCATCTTCATGATTCTCGGGGGTGCTGTTTATAATGCCACACGCACCTTTTTGAAAGGGCCCACCTCATCACCAAACTCTTTCAACTTCATGGATCACATGACAGATGGGATTCAGGAGGAAGATGACAAACCTCCGGAATTGATTCTTGAAGATGAAATGGAAACATCTGCGCAACTTTGTGATTGGCCACAGCACACACTTCAAAGACAAGTGTCGGATGCCTTAGACTTGCCACTTAAGTCTGACGACAAAGATGAAATTCAAGTACTTCCGATCCTGAAAGTTGGTATTTCGCAAACGAAGTCGTATAACTTGACAAATGCATATGTGGACTCAGCGTGCGACATCTTTGCTGAGCCTCATCATGAAAAAATAAGGGAAGAGAGACCTGGCTTTACCTTCAGGATGATCGGTGGTGCATGTTACGATGCCACTTGTGACTTGTTGAAAAGGTATTCCCCACCGGCGAACCCTTTCAACTTCTTGGATCACATGTATCAGGAGGAGGATGAGATTGAACCTCCAGAACTGACTCCTGCGGAAGAAGATAAATCTTTGACGCGATTTGAATATGCTGAAACAGTAGATACATCTGGGATCAAATCTACTGTTCATTTTCAACGGCCAGAAGTCGAGTTCAACCTCAATCTTTGTGAACAGTTCATCACTGTGTCTTCCATCGCTATTCAGGCTTCGCTGTGTTCTCCTTTCGTGCGCTGTAGTGACACGTTGAGCAAATTGAGTGAGATGTTGCTTGCTCCACTGAACGTAGACTGCAATTTCATTTGTCAGGGAGCAAGCAATAACGGACCCGTAACCTCAGTCAGAACGTATTTTAGTGTGAAAAAACGCACACGACACCAACACAATCCGAATGCGCAGAATCTCAACTTATTGCCTCAACAAGTGATTGCGCGCATTTTACTGTACTCTGTGGACATGCTGACACTGCCATTCGGAATGCCCCTTTCAAAATGGCACGCCCAAAGACTTACGCTGTGCAAACTCCGCAAATGCTCGACACTTCTCAACAGACTCATTCCCAAAGTACTGACTGAAATCGATCATCGTGACGTTTTCAACCCAATGTCTGTTGCTCAATTGCCCGTGCCCTCCCACCAGGTATACCGCCGCTTGTTGCACCTTGGTGCAGTTATTGTTAGTCGCCATGCCCCAATTCAACAACGGATGTTGTCCAGAAAGTCGTATTTATCGTTTGAGCTGGGACCAGAGGAAGCCATCTACACCACTAAGAAGCAGCACTTTCGTCCACCGGTTGATGCAACAACAGGCAACCGAGTCGTATCTGCATTTTCCGTTGCAACCACATACAATGTCGTCGCTCCACCAAGCCGCCACAACAACATGGTAGAGCTGGTGGCCACATTTGAAGTTGACGGAACGATGCGCAACGCCATTCTCGACATTCGCAACTACGACGACGTTGTACGCACGTGCCCAATCGACATTAGCAAGCGGCAAGATGGCAGCGTGACAGCGGACGTGACCTTCCGAGTCCGCCGCGATGAGGAACTCTCCATGTTGTCAAACCCCGAGTTTGCCAAAGACATGGAGAAGAAAGACAGAAACGGACTTATTTCTGGGGTTGTAGGTTTACCATGGAAGATGGCTCGCGTAGGGTTGGGGCTAATTGGGATTGTGGACAAGTGTCGGCCAAAGGAGCCACTCACGGAGGCTGACACATTAGCAGCTTTTGGAGAATGGACAAAAGCGAAAAAGAGAGGATGCGTTACACTAGTATTAACTGTTGAGGTTTTGGAAGTTGCGTTGCCAGTTGGTGTCCTGTTCGGGGGATTTGAATAGGAAGGCGTGGTAGGACAATGTTTTTGTTGGGCGGCGTTGCTTTGTTGCCTGACGTGGTCCAAAGGCGGCCATCTTTCATATTGGACATCGTTTTTTCGTTATTGGGTGAGGTTGATAGATTGATTGTGAGACATAAACATTCTTTCCTTCTTCCCCCATCCCACAAAAAGTTTGGATTAACTGTTTTTTAAAAAATAACCGGAGAGAACTTTATTGTTACATATCACCATTCCGAATTGCCTCCTCCACCTCTGCAACCTCATCTGTCATGGCTTTGATCCTCGCCACCGCCTGCCGCGCACGGTCCACTTTTCCGTGCTGCTTAAAAAGCAGAGCCTGACGCTTGGTCGCGACTATACTTGTCTTCACCGACGCAATGTAATCTAGAACACAATCCGTAATGTAAGTAAGGAAAAGAACAGTAAAGCCAATTACCTGGCATCGTCAAAGTCCCAAACTGAACAAGAGTCACCAGCATATTCATTCGAATTTCATATCCATTCTTGCGGTCCATAAGCTCCTCTGGAACTGGTTTCTTGGCCGCCTTCAAAGCAGTAATCTGCGCCACAAGCGCCCCATGTTCCGCCTCCAGGACCATGTTGCTTGCTATCGTGTCAGGGTTCAAGAATTCGAGCTCTGCTTCGTCAATGTCTACCGTCGCTTCGGCAGCTCCAGGAGCAGCGGGGGCAATCGTGGCGGGCACAGGAGTGGCAGATTTTTTTGGTGTCTGCGCGCCGGAAGTGGGTGGTTGAGGAGTAGCTGGTCGGGAGGAGACAGATTCTGATGTGGGCGCTACCGGCGTTGCAGTGCTCGGCAGCTCCAATGCGGCTGGCGCAGCAATCGACGCAACAACAGGCTCCGCCACAGAATCTTGAACCGCAACTGAAGAGGACGCTATCGTGACAGCAACAGTAGCTACCGCTTCGGGCGGGGCATACTCCAGAACGATCCACTGTTCCTCCTTCAAGGTAATATCCTTCTTGGCGAGGGGTGCCCGCAACCGAATGTGAATCTCAAGCTTGCCACCAACACTTCTACGCGGGTTCGCAATATCCACAATCTGGTTGGAACGTCAATTTTGCTTTGCGAAAGAGACAAGCAATACAAAAGCAAACTCACATCAAACACTTCGTGAATCTCACACTTATTGAGCAGGGCAGCAAGTGGGACAGATACTCTTCCTACCTGCACCGGTTTGCTAAAGAGACTTAGCCCACCCCACCCTTTTGCCTGATGAAACACATCGAAGACAGCCCTCTTGCGCTCCAAATGTCTCTGAAACGCCCGGTTCCGCTCAATCGGCACCCTCTTCGTGTACGCAAACTCTGTCATCCGTGTCATTGAGAATCGTGAAAAGCAAAAACAAAGGAAACAAACGCTCACCTGGCGCCACCCCCTTTACAGCAGCACAAGCTCCCTTCCCCGCCTCTCCCCCCTCCGTGGGCCACCCCACATCAAATGCCACAAAACACTCCACGTCCGCCGCCGCAACGCCCTTCACTCCTATCTCAAACCCACGCACCACACGCACCTCCATCTCTTCAACCCCAACGTCCGCGTGTAAGGTCTCGATCTCGTAGCGCACAGATTCGCGCGAAAACCAGAGAGGCACGGAGGCGCCCGCCCGCACAGAGGCAAGCGCGAGGAAGTCTGTTGAGTACTGCTTTTTGCGCTTGTGGAAGGCGAGGGCGCGCGGCTTGTCTCCGCTTTTAAAGGCAGCCGCGCTGATGGCGGTACAGGCTGCAATTTGAGATTCGAGAGCGCCGTGTATGTGGTTGAGAATTTCTGGGGTATTGACGGGGAGGGATGGCATCTTGGTTGCTATCGTGGATGGAGCGGCAGTGGAGGCAGTGAGTTGTGGTGTAGTTGCTGCAGCTGTCACTTTCTTAGCGGGGGTTGGTGTCGAAGGGACTGGAAGTGGTTGTACAAGCTGCGGGGTTGTAGCTTTCGAGACCGAGCCTGATTTCCGATCAGCAACAGCCGCAGAAGTAGCTACAGGGGTGACCGAAGGTGTGGTGGTAGATACTGTTTGAGGTGGCTCGGGCAAGCGGTATGTGGATGGGATAGAACCACCGGCATCTGCCAAATCAATGGTTTCTTGCATAGATTTCGAAATGATCAAAAGTTCACGTGCTTTGGCCTTGTCACCGCGTTGGTTGAAGGCCAACGCGGCCTGCTTGTATTCGAGCTGGCACCTCTTCACGTCCAGCAGACTGATTGACGAGACAGTGGCAACAGAAGGTGAAGATACGCTCTCAATAGACACCGAAACTGACGCCGATTGGGACGCGGAAGCGGGCTCTGGTTTGGGTCCAGGATTCTGCTCCAAAATCAGTTGATCGTGGCGAGCCTCGAGTGCCTTTGATGCTTTTAGATATTCCGCAGCAGAAGATGCATCACCGGCAGCCTTTGCGTTTGTTGCGCGTAGTTTTGAGAGGGCAATGTACTGTGCCACGGTTTCCGGGCGACTGCATTCGAGTTGGACGGCGAGAGGGACACCTCCCTCTGGTACAGGAGCGGACGCTTTCTGCGAGGACATGATCTCCATATCTGCACGAAGAGCGGCAAGGCCATCATCATCTGAGGATGCTTTGTTGTTGGCGTGGTTGACAGGCTGCGCGTAGAGTCCCGAAGCCTCAACTTCACGATCATGATCATTATCCGAGGAAGAGACCGCCGCCAACTCGGCAAGCAAAAGCGGATCGTTCATGTCTGCGTCGGTGAAATCAACCTCCACCTCCTGTTCCGCAGCAGTGATGTCCTCCGGAAGGGTGATCTCAACGAGCCCCTGCGCGTCCACCTCCATTGCCACAGCCGCGGGCACTGGCGCGGGCTTTGCTTCCACACGTGGCACCGCAGGCTTAATATGTTTCGAGGGTGGCGGGGCCGCCGCCTTTGCCGGTTGCTTGCCTGCAGCTTGGCGTTGGCCAGGTGGGTGCCCCACAGTTCCCGAACCAGAGAGACCCATCTCACGCTGCAGACCCGCAAGCTCAGCCTGTCGCATTCTCGTCAGTTGAGCATCACGTTAGGTGTCCTAATGGAGAATAAATATACACTGTACCAGTAGTGCCGCGTCGTTCTCTACGTCACCGACATCCATTCCACCCTCCACATCATCATCTGCACCGAATTCAAACGATCCCATCGAAGCACGTGCATTCCCGCTCTTCTTCTTCTTGTTGCCGCTGCTACTGGCGCTGCCACTGCCGCCAAACCAACTCATTTTATTTTGCAGTTCTCCTCTGCAAAAATTCCCCCCTCGTCCTCAGGAATTTCACCTCACAACACCCCACGCGCAGCATACCCAACCGCGATGTGTAACTGATCTAACGCGTTGTTCACTATTCTACGGATGTGGAAAGAAACTTTCGTACACACGAGGAGGCTTGGGAGACTTGCCACCTTGATAGCCTGCATCCACACTTATAGCTCCGAAAGTGATTCTGTTGAGGCAGAGTATCTGCTCATGAGCAGATGTTCCCTGTCGTGGCAGCCGAAGGCATTCTTGTTCCTTTGGCGTGGGGAGACGCGCAAAGAGCTCGCCCACAGAAGACCATCAAATCTGTTTTCGCTTTGTTGCGTTGCTGCTTTTCTTTCTCCCGGGACGAGGCACAGACTTCCCCTTCAGTTATCGAGCTTCGAAGCTCATTATGAAAGCGTGTGTAGAAGCAGGGCACCATTTTGCGCGTCGTCAAGCCTTTTGTACACATTGGCCGACATGGATATACAGATAGTGCACACTAGGAAGTCACCAAGCGCGAGTCAGCCACGAACACATTTGTAACAGCTTTTAATCAGAAGTTTGCTGCGCCACACAGTCTGTTGAGGTGGGAAGGCCTGGCAGGGCCAGAGTCGGTACCAAACAGCTGCATGCATCCAGTAGAAAGACCTTGGAGAGAGCCAAAGAACCAAGAAATACTGGCAAGTCCGTATTCTCTTGGTTGCAACTGCGAGCAACCTAGTCCGCTTCTCCTCTGTCCCAACGCAATGCTAGTCCAAAAGCACGCCCACCACATTATTTCAAGATGGCACCAGAATTATCAGGAACGTCATGCGGACTTTATCCCGTTTTAGACGCGACCAATCATGGATATCTTGCTCAAACGTTTTTCCATCCACACTTTCACGAGCCGCTCTGGTGTTTTAGCAGTCGTATCGTTCTAAGGCAAGAAAACAATTCAACAACACTTTTCTGCCGTTGGTTTGTGTACTGGTGGATGCAACCGCTTCCCGCCTTGACCCTGTGCCGAATTGTTGGAGAGCGTCACTATCATGGCACCGCGAAAAGGGGGCGGGTTGTCATTCTGCGATCGAGTTGTTGTGTTCCCATCGATGAGGAGTCTGCGCACTAGTCACAGTCACAACTTCTCCGTCTGGAATGACTTATAATCTATAGGTGTGTTGCGGTGACCTCGGATATAGTGTAGTGCGAACAGTTGCCACATTGCTTATAAGTAACGACAATTTTTGCAGACAGAATGAAGGGCCTTGGAGTTGTGCCCGTGCAACACTGAGGATCCTTCTTATTGGTATCCTTTAGGCGGGCTAGTGGGAGGTGGCGTGGACAGCGAAAGGGACTGGCTACGGGGCGTTAGTGTGTAGGTATACGTCAGTAGTTTATATGGTGTTGGTGGGAGCCAGGATTGAAATTAAATACCAAAATCGCCAGCAAATTTGCATGTCTCACGTTTTGGTCCCAAAAGTATAGTGATTGGGCACAATAGCAGCCATGACCAGTGTGATTTCTCACCAGAGCTCTGTCACAGGATGGAGTGGGCGCAAGAAAGTGAATTTATGATTATTACTGTAAGTTACATATCACGTAAGTGTAGGAGATTTCGTAAAAATTCGAGGTTATGCACGCTTGTTGATGTCTTCCCAAAATGGGATGGGATACCCTTCCACCATCTTGTCATTCCATGGGCCTTCATCCGCGTGTCTGCATCCAGCGGTACAGTTACATGTCCCGCCATATTCTGCTGGCAAGTTTTTTGCATCCACGACGTCCAACAACTCCTTTGAATAATTCGTGCCGAGGATGCTGATCTTGGCGACAGTCGCCTCGTCCAACATGCCTTTCACGACTGCCCAGACCCCCTGGAAGAGCAACGGAGCGTTGATGATGAACATTTTGCCGAGTGTTTCAGGGTAGTAGTTTTGTGCAATTCCCGTCACCTCGCCGAGAAACTTGCGAATGCTGTTGAATTGCATTAAGGGTACATTTTTCAGGTCAATGATGGTGCATGACTTGTCAATGAGGGTGCCCGTTTTTTTGCCACATGCGGGAAGTCGGTACCTAGCAGTCTGAAGCGGAACCGAATAAGACATCCTCGTCATCACCTTGAATCAGATATAACAGGGGAAAGTTCACCTTTTCATATTCTCGTACATAGTACTTGACGAAGCGTTCTGTTGTGGTGATGCCCTCAAACATCTTGATACTAATGTTTCCCAGCACCTCAAAGTATACGGGTCGTCCAAATTTATCCGTCTTGTGATAAAAGCGCGGATACAGCGCCATAACCCTGTCGTATTCCGGATACACGTACTTCTGCACTATGTCCTCTACGCCAAACTCGACGCGCCATTTTAGACAGTTGGTAAACATGAGCGTGGCTTTTTCGAGATCAAACTTGCGCGCCTTGAGGAAGCGCAGGAGCAGGTCATCGCCATGCTCCTTGGGGTCATACAAGGGGCAGGTCGCAGGGAGGCTCGCTTTAAACTTGGCGAGCACTTCATGGGGCTCGTTTCCGACGGCCGTGTTTGTGTTTGACATATTTCTGCACTCCGAAGCCTTTGAATCAGGCGCTTGGTTTGTTTTCAAAATGTCCCCTTTTCAGGCTCGAATTGTCGTTGGTGGCACTTGATGCACTGTCTCCCACGCAAGGAGCTTTCAGCAGGGTGGTTGATAGTGCGAGATTTCCACTGATACTTTTTAGGGGGGAGGAATGCTGAATGAGCTTATTTTTGGAACAAGCCCTGCTTCCTGCCTTGGCTTTTGGCGAGTTCTTCCATGATTCCTCCTCTTTATCAAACTATGTTTATCACATCAACATGTATCATATATTCAAGCTTAAATGCGTCGTTGGTCCGTCTCCACCTCCCTCCTCGCCTCATATCTGGCAAGAAAAAATGACCACACTATTCCATCCTCCTCCCTCGGATACGCCCTTGCTTCTAGCAAACTCATGAGTGCCGTAGCATGCATTACCGTCACCGTTTTGATGTACCTGTCACTCGGCCCACACACCTCCTTCGATCCTGGATCCGCCATCCGCCTCACCCTAGGAAAACAAAACAACACATCCACCAACGATATCTCCACCCTCCCATCCTCATTCAAACCATACCACGACTCATAATCCCGCCGCGACCCACCCCCATACTTGCGCAGCGCAATCGCCCGCTCCCTGCGCACCTCGCCCTCCGCAATGGTCCCCAGGACCCACTCCAGCCTACGCCAAAGCACAATCGCGACAGGACACGTCCACAGGAAGTGCACAAAGGTCTCGAGGCCGGCGGCGGGGCCGCACCGGGCGCACGGCGTCCCACCGGGCCGCGTGCAGCCGAGCGAGAGCCCGCGCCAGACCAGGTCCCAGTAGAGCTTGGCCTCGTGGTAGGTGCGCCGTTGTGGCGCGTTGCCGAAGGCGATGCTGGCTTCGAGGACCTCGTGGAGGAGCTGCGTCCAGTCCAGGGCGGGAATGCGCAGGCGCAGCGCGATTTCCCATTGACGCTGGATCTCGATGGGGAGGCGGGGTATCGTGTCCGGGAGGAAGGTGTTGCGTTTTGCAGGGTCTGAGCCGGTACGAGGTGAAGAGGGGCTGGTGGGGGAGTGGGCGACAGGGTGCGCGGCGAGATAAGTCTTGTAGGCGAGGAGGGCGGTAATGAAGTCGTTTGACGGACGGAGGACGAGGCTTTCAATTCGTTTTGGATGGTGATGGTAGTGGCTATGAATGCTTTTGTGATGCGGTGGTAGCGGAATCAGATCCGGGTCGTGAATCCGGATCACCCGTGGCTGCTTCCCATTCGGATGTCCATCTGTGCTCGCGCTTCGTTGCAGATGACTGCCTTGCTCCTGTGGATGCGACAGTATGTCGGAAGCGCTGTTGCTCCGATTCCTTTGATGGTGGTAAGAGTTGTGCAGGCTCGTTTCACTGTTGCTACGCTGTCTCTCTCGCTCCGGGTGGTGCGCATCGTCCACCTCAAACTGCACTGAGGTGGGCGACGAAGAGTCAAACGACCGCATGCTCGCGCCTCCAAAGGAAACCACCCTCCGTCGCGGCGAGACGGGCGGCACCTCGGCAGAATGCAAGTACCCCACGGAGGGGGAAGGTGAGCGACCATAGTGCTGATGATGGTGCGCCGTGTTGTCCGACAGGAGGGATTCGCGGTGCGTGGTGGTGATGGAGGTAGGTGAGCGGGGCGGTCTGTTTGGTAGCAGATGGGGATTCCCAGCAGACACCTTGTTCGCATAACTCTCACTTGAGTAAGAGTTCTGCAGGTCGTGAAACATTTCTTTTGCGCCATGTGATACCACGGTGCCCTCTGATGGAGTCCCTGACACGACTCGACGGGCATCGGGACGACCCACGATGGAGCCACCACCGTGATTCAAGTCAAAGGAAATAGTGGATCGAGCACTGGGCGGTGTACTTTGCACCTCCTCGAGCCAGCTTCTGTATTTTGTCCACATTTCCCGTTGTCGCTCGTGATTGGCGACGGCAGATGGAGATGAAAGGGACGCCGAGCTGTGACGCGTTGATGGATTTTGAGGCTGATGTTGTTGGTGGGAACGGTGGGGAGGGTTGCCAGAGTGTGGGTGGTGGGGATGATAGTGATGTCCGGAAATAGAATGGACACGGCTTGTTTGAGACTGACTTCGTGTCAAGCCCATCACGTTGTGAGTGACAGGCTCATTGCTATTTCGCTGGGGTCGTGGAATCGGTACATAGGAGTGGCTTCGTGCCTTTTGTTGTGCCTCATAGAATTGAGGAGGTTGTCTGGCAGGGTATTGCAGGTTCTTTGTTGTGATTCGAAGGGACGAGTCGCGGGGTGGGGTCGCCGCCGAGGGAAGCTCCTTCTTCTTGCCAAAACTAAAAACCTTTTCGCCCCATGCCATGATCTTGTTTCTGGGGCCGGTTGACCCTGTTCGAGTGTGAGGCTGCGCCGATTCCATTTCTCCTTGTTCTGGAACAACAAATTCTCGCAATCGCGACGAGAACGAGAAAAGTCAATCTCGTGGCATCTTTGAGATTTGAATGGACCAAGCGACAGGGACACTTCTCTTTCTCGCATCGAATCGAAATGCATTCCCAGAAAACAAGCAAACAGCATTACAAAAACGTGAAAAGGGCACTTAAAAGGCAATTGAAAAAAGAAACGTGGAAGAATGTCAAAGATCACTTCCTCTTGAGCGCCCGCAGTGCCACCCACGCCAGAACCCCAAACCCAACCGCAGCCGCGGCTACGGTCGCCAACGACAACCGATCCCGCGTCCCATCCTCGCCTTCCTGCGCCTGCTCATTCGCTTCTTTCTCTGCTTCTGCTTTCTCCTCCACTGATGCAGTTACCGTCGATCCCTCTTTCTTGCCAGCACCCACCCGCTTCACCACAGCCGGTTTGCCCTTCCCAGCAGCCCCACCTCCCACCAAATCCTCCACATCCCGCGCTTCTTTCACTGCTGCCTCCTCCTTCTTGGGATTCTTGACAACAAGCTGGCCACACGCACTCGCAATGTCCTGACCAAGCTCCTGCCGAATGAGCGTATGCACGCCGTACTCGCGCACAATGGCGACAAATGTGCGAATCGTTTCGGGCGAGGGCTTCTGGTACGCCGCCACGACGTCTGTGGGGTTGTAGGGGATCACGTTCACGAGCACGTCCTTGCGATCGACGCGATCCGCAAACAGGCGCCCGAGTTCGTGCGCCACGGAGGGGGTGCTGTTGACGTGCTCGATGAGGACGTATTCGACGAGGATGTGGCGAGGGTTCGCGGCCGTGCCGCCTTTGTTTTGGTTCTCGATGAAGGCAAAGGTGGCGGCGAGGATTTTGGAGAGACTGAAGCTTTTACTGCTGGGGACAATCTCTTGGCGGAGTTCCTGTTTGTGCGCCGAATCGATGTTTGAGTAACACGTATTTTTTCATGTTTCCCACCGTCTTCCGTGGACATCCCGTCCTTCATCATCCGACTGAATGCAAAACAAAAAGACGAACCTGCGTGGGTGCATGCAGACTCAATGCCAACCCAATCTGAGGTACATCACGCATGAGAGCCTGAATGCGCGGCACAACGCCAACAGTGCTGACACTGATGCGTGCCGGGCTGAGACCGAAGCGGCCCGTGTGCATCATTGCCTGAATGGCGCCAAGGACCGCATCGTAGTTATCGAGGGGTTCGCCCATGCCCATAAAGACAACGTTGCGAATCTTTTCGACGGCGTTCGCGTGCACTTTTTTTTTTTCGTCATCGTTAGAATCGGTGTTGTCGTGGTCGTGTGGAAGTTGGGCCAACGGGGAGACGTACTGAGTTGTTCGACAATTTCTCCGGTAGTGAGGTTGGAAAGGAGACCCATAGTTCCTGTGGCTGTGACGATGGAAGCAGTGGGACGGCGATGTGACGTGGCGGTGGTCGTATGATGGAGCGGTGGTGTGGGGGCGGTGGAGTCAGTGACTTTCGTTAGAATCGGTGCAATTGCGTACCGCAGAAGGTGCATCCCATTGCGCATCCGACCTGGGAAGAGAGACAGACGGTAGCCCTAAAGTTTGACTTGAACTTTTTGCCTTCTTGCTCCAGCTCCTTTTGACGCTTTTCGCGCTCCTCCTTCGGGAATGACTTGAGCTCGACGCCGCCGTAGCGCATGACGACGGTCTCTACTTTCTGCATCGGGACGAGAATGGGGTGGTTGGACGGTGCGGACAGACGGACGAGGGGACGAGAGGCTGTACCTGGCCGTCCTGCAGCTCGACGACCAGCTTCGTGGTGGAGCCGTCGGACGCATCGAGACGCTCGACGACCTTCGACGTTGAGAAGACAAACTCAGCCTTCAGCAGGGGCAGGACGCGGGCCGGGATCTCCGGGATGTCGTCGAATGTCCTGCATGCGTTCTGGACAATGTGGCGGTAGATGGAGTTGACGTGGTGGGTGTTGACGGAGTGCGTGGCGAAGAAGGCGCGCAGCTCGGTCTCGTCGAAGATGGACTTGGGCCACAGCGAGCGTTTGCGACCGGACGACGAGGACATCTTGTTCTGTTGTGTGCGGTGGACGGATGGATGGATGCACTGCTTTTCTTTTTTGTCTCTGCCACCTCCCCACTGAGGTCCCCTTCCACCAACCCCTGCCACCCCCCACTGACAACCCCCCCAGCCAACCTCCAACCATCCAACCACCCCAGCGATGACTGACTTCATCGTCCTCATCCTCGGAGACGGGAATTTCTCCTTCACCCTCGCCCTCGTCCGAGCACTCTTCGACGACTTCGACCACGCCAACCCACACTCCATCGCCCGCCTCTATCTGCGCATCCCAGACTCCGTCGCAACCAGCAACATCCGCATTCTCGCAACCTCCTTCGACTCTCGCCCACAGCTGCTGAGAAAGTACGCAGAATTCAAGGACATTGAACGCACGCTTCTCTCCTCCCGCTACAGGGGGAACGTGGCCCTCACTCACACTGTGAACGCATGGGAACTTCATTCCACTTTCCCTCTGCATTCATCATCACACAAAGAGGAGGAGGAGGAGGAGGAGGAGAGCAATCGAATCGATGCTGCATGGGCTCGAGGGCTCAGGGCAGACGGGTCCGTCGGGTTTGATGCAGTCGCTTGGAACCATCCGCATCTCGGCACTGAAGACTTTCGTCTCCACCGATTCCTCATGGCTCACTTTTTTGACTCGGTCGCATCCGTCCTCAACCCGCGCAACCCGTCCTCCTCTGTCATTGTATCCCTCGTGTCTGGACAAGAAACGCGTTGGGACTTGGTCGCGCAGGCACTGCGCTCCAACCTGCACCTCTCCACAGACGACAGTCCGTTCCCCTTCCAGGAATCGGACTGGAAGGGCTACGTCGTCAAGCGGAACATGCACGGCAAGTCCTTCAAGAACGAAGCCACAAAGAAGCGCATGGTGGACGACATGAAGAGTTTTGGATTCCGCTTCGTGCGCTCAGATCCACAAGCCCAGGCTGCCGCTCACGAATCGGCTCTGGCCGCGCTTGCCGCCACAGGACTCGGCAAACTTAGCCTCGTGCAAGACAAGAAGAAGCAGAAGGAACAAGAAAGACAGCTGTCCACTGCCTGTCCAGATGCTGTCACCTCCGCCGACCCGATTTCGACGGATTATACCGTCCGGACAAGAACTTCGGTCATCTCTACACACCTTGCAGGCACCCCGACAGACACCTCAATAACGACAGCCACCACTACGTCATCAACCCTCCCGAAAACCAAAGCCCTCCTCAACAGCCTCCCCCTCCCCTCTCCACTCGCGTGCCCCTTCTGCGCCAAACCCTTCTCCACCCCGCGCGCGTACAAACAGCACGTCCTCCAAATCCACATTCTCCAACAACGCGGCCCCGACTGGACTCCCGACGCCCCGCGCACGCTCCCCTGCCGCGGCTGGCCCCGCAGCAACACCCCCGCCTGCTCCAAGCGGTTCGCGCACGCGGATGCGCGCTGGCAGCACGAGGTGATCAAGCACAGCCGTCTCGACGCAGGTGAGGACGCGCCCATTCTCCAGGCCGCCGTCCCGGACGCAGCGGCGCCCGGAGTGGAGCCCTTCCTGGCCATCACGGATGAACCGACGGAGGACGCAGAGTACGTCCCCTGCGACGTGTGTGGGCAGGCCGTGGCGCGTCGCGCGTGGGGCATGGCGCTGCATTTGGAGACGCTCAAACCTGTGGTGGGGCTCGATATGCGATGCCCGAGGGACTGTGGTGTGCGCGGGTTTATTGAACGGCGTGCGTTGTGGCAGCATTACATGTTTTGTCGCTTGAAGGGATTGCCAGATGGGGCAGGGGAGGAGGAGGAGGAAGAAGAGGTGGTGGTGGTGGAGAAAGAGGAGGGGAACTGACGCAAGAGATAGAGTCATAACAAATAAAGTGAGGACAGACACTTTCATGTGGGGTTCCTTTAATAACAAGTTCTTGGGATAAGAACCACTCAAGAACGCAACATGGATGTATTCAGCAAGTGTTCTCAGACAAAATAGAAGTTCCCCAATAAAAAAGACTATGGACAGTGACTACATTCTGAACCTGATCTTGAGGCACGTCATTTCGCGGTCGTTTTGGGTAAACACCTTGACGTCAATGTCGTACTTGCCCTGAAAATGGTGCAAAACACGATGTAAGCATGGATTATTTAACTTCATTGTCTCACCGGAGGCACTTCGCGTGGAATGTCGACGGAGTGGAAGACCTCTTGGTGGCCCTGCTCAATGGGACACGGGTGTCCTATCTTTCCTGCTTCCTCGCACAGGTCCAGCGTGCCCTCGTAAAGCTTAATGATTCCGAGCTTCACAATGACCTTGATGTAAGCTGGCAGAGAAATCGGATTGGTAATTGAGGAGGAGACGCCTCCCAA
>MU614681.1:0-34755 GCA_025201725.1 Chytriomyces sp. MP71
ACTGGATTCCGTACCTGTTGCTGCCGCCGCTGCTGCATGTGACCCAACGCCAGCCGGTTCATAGTCGCAACCTTGCGCAAGTCCCCCGTCCCGCGCACACCCGCGACAGGACGCCGCGCCGCAATGTGAGCAAAAGGGTCATTCCCTGCAAACGCGACACTCGTCCCCTTCCTCCTCATATTCGTCATCCTCCTCAATGTCAAACTCACCTTGAAGCGGAACCGTGCCAACGGACCCACCCGCAACGCCCTCCACTTCCTTCCTCATCGTCATCGTCGTCGTCCATCCCATACTTGGAGAAGTGTTCCACCCGGAACCGTCATTGCCCTGTCTTCTTGTTAAACCCAAGCAACTGAGTCCCTTCAATCCCTTCCAACTTTTTGAAATGCCGGTCGAAGTGTGGATCCGTCTTATCCACAATGACACTTCCTGTCGCCTTGTCACCGCCCAGCACTTGTCTAGCGACACTTCCGCCGGCGCGTTCACGCCCATTCCCACGAGGTCTTTGCGCTCTTCGTCTGGATAAACCTCGACAGCCTTGTGTCGCAAAATCACAATCTCTCCCGGGATCCGCGCAACGCCACTACGCGTGCCGGAGGGGCTCGCCTGCAGCAGGTTCACGGGCTCCAGGAAGCGCACACTTCCGAATCCGGGTAAACGCACAGTGTAGCCCTTTACCTGCGTGAGCTGCGTGTCAGAGAGCAGCATGAGCTCCTCGAAGGCGGGCTCCGTCTCGTAAATCGGTGCGGGTTTGGGACTCTTGCGAGGGGATGGGCTGCGGCTGTTGCAACTAACAGAGGCGGAAATGGCCGGGGACACGGAGGCGGTTGCGGCGCTATTGAGACGCTGCGCCACACTGGCCGTCACATCCGCCACGGGAGTCTTGACAGTCGGACTTGCGTCCAAGAAGCGCACGCTGCGGTTGGCTGCTCCTGCAGGCGTGCTCGACACGCTGCCAGGAATACCCACTGCTTCATTCTCCGCGCCCTCATCGGTAATAACAAGCTTCTTGACGCGCGGCTTGACGGACCCGCTGCCTCCCAGCACGTCCCCAGCCTCCTCCATCAACATGCCCAGAACACGTGTTGGACGCGCCAAATCCGCCCGCAGTGCTGCCAAATCCGCCAGCGGCAGGCGTGCCAAATGCCCCCACGCCTCCACCCATACCGGGCGCCTGAGTGCTAAACTTTTTGTCCATGAGGTAATCCTGCACGCGGAGTTCCTGCGAGGGATAGTATGTGTTTGTTTGTTTTGAGCAATGATTCCACCAGGATAATAATAATAATAAATAAATACCACAAAGCTCCAATTCTTGTATCCTTGCATGACCGAGATGGCGTGAAACTGGCTCACGCTGCCTGCGCCCAACGGGCCAATGGTTTCGCGCTCCTGGGTGACGACGTAGGCTGGGTTACCCGTTCCGCAGTTGGTTGTTGGTGACGTCTGCCCTGGACCACCGAAGGAGGGCGTGGTTGCGCCTGCAGCGCCTGGCGCTTGTGCGGAGCCGAAGCCAAAGGAGGTGGTTGCGGGGGTGCCGAAGCCTGTTGAGGCCTGCTGTTGTGGCTGAGCCCCAAAGAGGCCGCCTTGCTGTTGCTGTGGTTGTCCTGTGTATTTATTTTTACTTGTTTGAGTGAAGTGGAAAGCGAAACAAAGTGAAAAGGGGTGGCCACCTCCAAAGCCGAAGCCTGTGTTTTGTTGCTGTTGTTGCGGCTGCCCAAAGAGGCTTGGTCCCGCTGTAGTTGCGCTCTGTGCACCAAAGGCAGGCCGAGCAGCGCTAGAACCAAATGACGTGTTAGAGACGTGGACCTTTGAGTTTAAAGACTCCAATTAAAGATATATTTGAAAGTATTCTGAAGAAGAACTTCTTCACCAGATTTGGATTGAGAGTACTAATCAAGGAGGTAATAAGACTAGTGTTACTCCTACTTAGAAAGGACCTATTAAATATCTCAATAAGCACCGAAAAGACGTGTAATTGATTTTCCATTATACCTATTACAAATCCTGTTGTATAGTTAAGCGGGGGTTGGCTGTGAGTGCGAGCGGACCCCGAAGCCAGTGTTTTGCTGAGGCTAAGCGCCGAACGCTGGCTGCTGCTGTTGCTGTTGCCCGAATGAGGGAGCTGCGCCTGTTCAGGAGTGTTCAGGTCCATGCGAAGTCCAGTCCATCTCCGTACAACAAAACGCACCGAATCCGGATGAGGCTCCGTCACCGAAGAGGCCGCCTCCAGCGTTAGGCTGCTGCTGCTGCTGCTGTTGTTGTTGCTGCGGCTGTTGGTCGAAGCCCATGTTGACGGTACTACCGAACCCACCAAACATGTTTTTGGGTTCGTTTTGCCGACGCCGTCCCCAGAGCCGCGCATCGGACAACTGCACCTGTGCATGTCTGGTCCCAGCGTATCGATTCCAGAGGAGAGAGAGAAACGAGGGCGAGACGGGTTCGGAGAAGAAAGGCAACGAAAATGGCTGGCAATGCATCCGGTGCAACCGCAACCGTCGTCTCCTCGGCGCCAACCAACGCTTCCGAAGCGAAGACGCCTAAGCCGCTTCACCACCAGTGCTCGCTCGCACCCTACGCGAGTGCACAAGAGCTCAACGCGGCCCGGGTTGCCTTCTTCAACAAAAACGTGTCCCTCGCCCTCGAAGCAATGCAAGAGGAGAAGGTAATGAGATGACTCAAGAGCCGACCTCAATTAAAAGATCATCAAACAAGGACGCAAACCCAGCCTACTCTCCTCCCCCAACTACCGCCTTCATCTCCCCTCAGGACCAACTCCTCGTCTGTCGCGTCTATGAAACTCGCATCGCGATCTACATTAAAACATTCAAACTCGACGAAAGCGTCCACGCAACAGCAGTTTCCCTTTTCAAGCGCTTCTACCTCCGCCAGGCCCTCTTCAACCACGACCCCCGTCATATTCTCCTAGCATCCATCTTCCTTGCGGCAAAGGCCGAAAACAGCTACCTCCCTCTCGCTGATTTTTTGGTGAAGGTCCCCGCCGCCTCGCGGCCTTCCCAAGAAGCCATGTGGGACAAAGAGCTTGTCGTGGCCGATGTGTGCGGATTTCAATTTGGGGCCGGGGCCGGTGGTGGTGGTGGTGGACATGTGCATTGGCCGCTTCATGGCCTGTTTTTGGATTTACAGGTAGGAAAGTGGAACGGAACGCATGACGCACCGAAGGCGCGCGATTGGTGAAAGGAGCGAAGCGAGGGGGGAAACCCCGCACTCTCTAGCGCGCGATGAGTGATTCATGGACTCACAAACACGAACCGCGCCACCAATCCTCGTCGCAATTAAACCAGCTCACACCTAGCAAAACAAAACAGACTTATTACACGAACCTGCACACACCGCTTGGTGCCAAACAGACCCTGGAAGACGCGCGTGCAGGCAAGGAGAAGCTCAAGCAGGCCCTGACGCTCCTTGTGGCGCTCTACACGCGCGCCAAGGAGCTCGCAACGCTGAGCATTTGCTCTGACCTCAGCCTCACGCACTGGAGCAGCCAGATTGCGCTTGGGTGCTTTCGGCTGGCCGCGACGGAGCAAGGGCCCGAGGCGCGCGCCGAGATGGACCGCTACATCAGTTTTCGTATCACATGGGTGGACACAGACACGTTGGTGGGTTTGCATGCCAAGTTGGATGAAGTTGCGGAGGCGTTGGTGGCGCAGGCGGAGTTTGAGAAGATGGCGAAAGATGGAAAGAGTGCGGTGAGTGTGAAGGCGAAAGAAATTAATGCGAGGCTGCAAGGCTGTTTGAATCCAGAGTTTTTGGAGGACAGCAAGCTGTGAGTTGGTTTATCCCTTTCGAAAAAGTCTGCCATCATTGTCAGGCTCATTTGCATCCATCATCAAAGCCACGAGAAGCGCAAACGTGCAGAAGAAGAGGCAAAGGAAGCTAAGCGTCAGAAAAAGATGAAGAAAGAAAAGGCTTCAATGGACGCGCTGGAAAACGTCTTTATCTAAAAACGATCAAGAAATGAGCATGTCTTGTGTTGTCATTCTTTCGAAAAAAAAGAAACAAAATTGTAATGAAATTACCATAATGTGATAACTGGGCTTTAAAATCCTGGTCAAAAATCCATGTACGCGCTCCAAATACTGAGCCTGCGCCATCGCCGTGGCAACCGCCACCTCCTTTTTGGGCATACAGAGTGGATGGCTGTGAGTGCAAAAACACACCATAATGGAACGCCATCATAGAACACCATTAAGAGCCACAGCCGCGCCGCCAGCTAACACCCGTTGCGTGAGAGACACAAGCAGCGAGTCGGTCGCGACGCTCAGCATGGTGATAGCTCCAGGGTGCCCCAGACGACAATGTGCTACGCGCGAAAAAAAGGCATCGAGCACTGATAGACAGAAAGGAACTTGAAGGCGCCTGCGCGGATCTCTTAGATGCAGTTGAGGAGGGTTTTGGCGAGGTCGTCGCGGATGCCGTTGAACGCGTTCAAGATTGTTGTCACAATTGTCCAGGCAAGCTGTCGGCCTTGTAATGGACAAGTACTCCTCCTACTCGATGGACGTGAGCGAAAGCCGTATTAAAAGCTCGCTTGGAAGCTAGGACAAGGAACTGCGGGGGGTGAAATAGAACTATAGTCTGGATGAAGCTCAGGATGGTGGTTGTGCTGCTATCTTGGTTTCATGTAAGCGCGCAACCCGTCCGTGATCGTAAATGGAGGCCAGTACAGATTATCTATGCATAGGCAGGTCAAGAGGACCTGCTGCGAGGGACCAGGCTGACTGGAAGATACGGAGGGATTTTCAGGACGCAAGGCAGGTTACGTTATACGCTACTTCTTTTTAAGGATCAGTGGGAAAAGAAGATGAAGGAAGAATCAATGCGGGGAAAGCAGATAAAAGGAGAAAGTCCACGGCATCAAAGTTGGCGGGCATCGATGTTGCACCTATCCACATGCTGCCTCTGCCTACAATCACTGCGACGAATCATACACTTGTTCAAGTTCCATTCATCAATGAACCAATCAGGCAAGACAGTTGGGTATTGGCAAGGGTCATTGGGAGTTGGAGGCCGAGCACCAGGAACTGGTTCACAGACCGGATCTTCAGGGCAATCTGAATGTATGGCGACTGGACAAGGGTAATCATCAGGAATTCCCTTCGAAGCATCATATGTGAAGTTGGTCGCAATCACAGAAATGTGGCTTTGAAACGTTTTGTACAGTTCACAGCCCGCAGGGATGACGTAGCCATTTGCGATCCCATTCATTGTCACGTTAACAATCTTGGTGCCGTTGGGTCCCCAAGCCATCACGTATGTGTTGTCATCATCGCGCTTTTGGAATCCAAATGTTTTGCCCCCAAATGTCGCATTGGCCACAGGGTGCAGAATCAACGTTCTCAATCCCATGAAAAGCCATTGGGAATCCATCATAACTGCTTGCGTTTGTCGTGTTGTCGAAATGGTGTTTGTGCTTGCCAATGATGATGCGGAAGAAATTGCTCCTGACGTTGTGGTTACCGATGCTGATGTGACTAAACTGCTTGAATCACCAGCCGACTTTGAAGGCGAAACGATGGAAGGAGAAAGGGAGGGAGAAGGAGATGGAGATGGCGTTGGTGGGGAAGCATCGCGTTCGTTTCCGTTGAACGGATTGTAATTGGGTGCAGTTCCGTCAGGACATGTCGCGTGAACAAAGTCTTCGTCACTTGCCGACTTCGAGTAAGAGTAACATAGGACACCTAAACATTCTTTTAGTTTGTTCTCAATTTTTGTGAGCAAAAAGTTACCTCCACGTGTGTCAAGAACATCTCCGGCAGTTAGAGATGTCCAGCTATCTAAAGGTTGGCTAGGGCTGACGGGAAGACTTTGACCGAGGTCTGAAGACCAGTCTTGACCCGCCGCAAGGTTGCCTTCATAATCGTGCACATAATCCTTGCAAAGGTTTTGAAACTTCCACCACACTTTATCAATCATTGCGTGATGGAACCTGTGCAATACGTTTAGAGGATTCACGAACAGGGAGAAACAATCTCACCAGAAGCCTGGATCGCCAGGCGAATACGTTGTACTTGACATAGTCCCACTTCCACCGATGGCAAAGTGACCCTGGAGTATAGGATTATATTCGACTAATGAAGGCCAAAGCACATACAGCAGCGTGGAAGTTGGCAGTGTCGTCACCGCGGATATCGCTGTATGAGCGGGCGGTCGATAGAATTGATGTGATCTGGCTCGACATCCAGAACGTGCCATGACCATTGCGTGTAATACACGTAGTTCCACCTCCGGATTGGGCTATCAGAAACGATTGCCCTAGCTGGCCATCCGCAACACAGTTTTGGTCATTACGAGATGCTCCGAAGTACTGAGATGAAAAGAGGTCGATTGTTTCCCAATCCTGTGTTTTTAAGTAATATGGGTATCGAATGGGTCAAATTGCCAATCACTTTTGCCAATCACTTTGAGTGGCAGCGCTGGTGTCGAACACATGTCCGCTTCTAGTTCCTCCCTCACCTGAGCATGCGCAAATTCATCGAGGTAGACGACACCGCCATTCCATCCCACAGAGCTCTGGAATACAGTAAAAATCGTTAGAGGTCGTAACGACCTGAAGGAAACTCCGCACCAAAGCCTGCTCGAATCGGAACAGCATCGCACGATGAAAGGTCAAGAACTCTCCGTTTCCGTGAACCCAGTATGCGTTGTTAGCGTGCGTGATCCCAAAGTCTCGGTAACTCATTTGTGAAGCATCGTTGTACTGCACACTGTCAGTCCGTGCATCCAATGCCTTGATTGCTGCAATGTATGCGTTCTTGTCAGGAGCCGACAGCTGAGACCATTCACGGCGAATGATGGGATTGCTGCATAGAGCGGAGACCCATTGAACGCCGAGGACGACGAGCAAGTATTGAGTGAGCATTCACGTCAAATTTTGAAACGAAATTTAGGTTTGACCGAACAAGACCATCTTTAAACTTCCTGTTTCCAGTTTAGCAACCTAGTCTCGTTATTATTGAATTGTAAAAATTATGGCATCCCTCAACCAATGGATCGCCATCAGTTGGCTGCCTTCTTCGCTGAAGCGTGTTGACCTGTGGCCGTGTTGTACACTCCAAAAAGCGCCGCACCCACGAAGCCAGCAAGGATAAGTTTTCCAGCGAGCTTGTCCTTGTGGTAAAACAGAAGGCCGATTCCAGCCACGGATACGATTGAAAAGAGTGCAACCAGTCCAAAGTTGCGGTGCTTCGGGCCCGCATTCGCCTTTGGAAGAACTCCCCGCTTCACCAGCATTCCAAATACTCCTGCGAGAAGGGATGCCGTGAAGGTAATGGCACCCCACATCCCATGCACGCTCGTCAAGTGGGGCTTATTGTTGTTGTTCTTGTTTGTGTAGATGGCCCAGAAGCCGATTGCACCTGACGCGAGAGCAAGGAGCTGTCGTATGGTTATAGTGTGTCCCCTCTGTCAGAACAAGGTATGAGTCTCAGACAATGTGCTCACCTGGAGCGAGGCATGGAGCTCCAAAGCTGATTTGCGTGCAGCAAGAGTCCTGTCGGCGCTTGAAGGGCGCTGCATTGCAACCACGGCGCCAATTGAGGATGCTGCGAAGATCCCCATTGCGATGGGATGCACAGAGTAAAGCGTTCCTTGGCGGGCATAAGGGTACACGAGGGCCGCGGTGGCCAGCACAAGCGCAGAGGCGGATGCAATCTTGATCGACATAATTTTGCACTTGATGCTGTCGTCTGTCGCTCTTTTGACGTTCTCCTGCCCTAACCCTATTTCGAATTCAATTTGAAAGTGGCAGATTTCAGCAACAAGAACGCTGTTGAATGCACGCAATGAGGCAAATCTTAAAAAAATAGAAGCAACTAATGAAAAGAACCTAGATGGAGGAGGAAGAGCAGGTCTACTACAGCGCTTTCGCCGAAGCCACGGCCTCTGAATTGCACTTGTCTACGGCCCACTTCATGCGACAGTCGCTCTCCCGAACATGACACAAGTTCAAGCTCCAATCAGCAACCTGCGCGTCCGTCAGCATAGTTGCATACTGACACGGACTCTCCTTAGTGGGTTCTACAAAACCTGGGAACCGCTCGCACAAAGGGACTTGCTTGCAAATGGGATGCATCACAGCAGGGCAAGGGCTATCTTCCGGATATCCTATTGCGTCATCGTATACGACTCCCGAGGGCATCAACGCAATGTGACTGAAAAAGACGCGTGTCACGTCACATCCAGCCGGAACGTTGTAGCGAACCTCCCTCCCGTCAGCAGAATGGACAGTGACTACGGTAGAGTTATCTAGGCGAATTTCAGTTTGTACATTTGTGAGGCGTTTTGTGGGCTTGGCGGTCGTAACTGGATCTGGCTTTCGTTCGAGAAAGAATGTTGTTTGGTTGGCGAAGAAAGCGAGCGGGGGTCTGGGTTTGACGAGAATAAGGAGCATGTTGTTCAGCCAGTAACTTTCGAGTGCGGATTGGGACGTTTTCGTTGTTGTTGTTGTAGTCGTCGTTAAGGCAATAGTTGTTGTCGTCGTTAACGTCGTTAACGAAGTGAATGCGGAAGACTGAACCGGGGAAGGCGGGCCTTGACTCAAGGATGAAGATGAGGGTTCAATCGAATTGAGGGAGGCCGAGGGTGACGGTAAGGGTGAGGGCGAGGGGGAAGGAACAGGTGAAGGCGGTGCGTTGAACTGGATGGGCGAAAGGGCCCCGCTGAAATACGCATTGTAGTTTGGTGCTGCGCCGCTTGGACAGGTCGGATGCGTGTATGTGATATCACCTTTACTTTGTGTGTAGGTGTAACAGAGGGTTTGACCTTGAGTATTGAAAACTGACGAGGCCGGAATTCCCCATGAATCCAAAGGCCTGCTGGGACTGACTGGACTACCATCAATATAATTGCCTTCAAAATCGTTCATATAGCTCGGACAGAGGTTCTGCCATTTCCACCAATGGCGATCAACGTATGAATGGTGTAACCAGAACAAAGGGTCTCGAGGAGACCAACTAGCGTCTGCCATATCGCCGCATCCTCCTCCTCCGATTGCAAAGTGTCCGGCCGCATGGTAATTGCTTGCGTCTGTTTGAGGGATGTTTCGATTGAATTTCTGAAGGATTCGACGGTCGCAAACTCATGAGAAACCAACCATCATATCGAATGCCTTCATAATTCGTAGAACTCGCCAAGTTCTGCGCCATAGCATTCGCGTCCCAAAAGTTGCCCGTGCCGCAACGGGTGAGACATTGCGTATTTACGAAATCGTTCGCAAGGACTTTGAAGCCTTGATTAATGCTGAATGGACCCGTCTGGAGACATCCTCCTCCGCTATAGCCGCCAAAATAGGTTGGGGACTCGAGATCGAGCGACTGCCACGAGCTCGCGTACGCCGCCTCGTCCAAGTACGGGACTCCACCAAACCAGTTCACACTCTGCAAGGCTTGATCGAAGCGATAAAGCATGGCTCTGTGATACGGGAGAAACTCTGCATTCGGACGTAAAAGGGTGACTCAGCGAATGGAATCCGTAAAGTCAAGACAACTCACGCGCGTTGTTGTGGGCCACGTACGCGTTGCGCGAGTGCGTTGCGGTGAAGTCGTCCAAGCTCATTCTGGATCCGTCCGAGTAGTCGCCGGACATGGGACGGCTCCCGACCGCCTTCACAGCAGCGACGAAGCCAGCTTTCTCCGAGGACGACATCTGGCCCCACTCCCGTCGGACTGTGCATTGTTGGGCACGTGCGGTGCCAGCGACGGCCGCAGCCGCAATGAATGCGGTTATGAGGTTCATGGGTGCGTTGTTTTTTACGTCCAATCAAGGCGCCATTCATCGCTCAACCATCGACGTCACACACACACAATCAATCACGCGTACACTTCGATCTACGAAATTAATTGCATCGCACGCGAAGGAGACGGAATTATGAGACAGCAAAAGCGTCTACCATGGAATGCAGTTCTTGCGAATGCGCTTGTTCGCTTCGTGAACCTTGCAGATATCCATCGTCCAAGTCTTGGCCTCTGTCAAGAGACGCGGGCACGGTGCCTTCTCCACCTCCGGCTCTCAACAAACGGCTCTTCATCCGTTTCGTCAAACAAAACCAATGGCTTCCAGCCAAAGTGACCTAGCTTTCCCACTCATCATTCTGGAACACAAACCCAATTGGAACTGCCTGCGGATGGTGGGATTGTCGCATACAGCACAGGATATGATGGTTTTGATAGGTGTGTGGTGACCGGCAGATATGAACTATGACAGTGATAACTGCCTGCAACTGTGCGCATTTCGACGCGTAGGAGCACCCACCATGTGTAGTAGCTGCTGCGAGGGCAATGGTCGTCCAGGCACCCAGATACAGGATGGATAATTGCGAATTGTGGCAAGTTCTAATGTAGAAAAGTGAACAACTTGATTGATTGAGTGAACTCTACTGAAAAAGGACGAGAGAAGGGACATATAAGAATTCATTATTCTGTGCCAATGGTGGGTGACAGTATGCAACTCAGAATGGCAGACAATGGAAAACATCATTTGCAGCCATGACAAAGGGCACTACCACCGTAGGCTCAACATTCGTCTCTGCTATTCTCGAAACAGGACTTAGTAACATGACTGTTTCACCTGCGAACGCAACTTTCGTCAACACGACACTAGTTGACAGCCATGCCTCTACTGTCGATGACTTGCTGTATCACGATATGGGCATTGTCAATCTTGTCTCCATCTTTCAAAGCTTCCTTGCCGTTATCACATTTCTTGTATTTGTTTTCGTGCTCGCCTTCATCCCTTGGGTGCAAAGGAGTTTCTCCTCGATGCTGTCTCCCAAAAACATCCTCCTGTTCGGCCTCGCATTTTTCACGGGCGTCTCTATGGCCGGCTACGCAGCCCACACGCTCAAGAAGGACCGCACGACAGCCTCCCTGATTGTGGTCCCCATCGCGTTCGCAGAATTGTTTTACCTCTCGTTTTCGATGGAGCGCAGTCGAGACGTACTGCGTATCCAATCATCTCCCATGGTCTACAGGGTGTTTCAGGGAATTTATTATTTCACCGTCGTTTGTTTGTTTATTCCTGCGATCCTCATTTTGGCGGACTACGAGCACCAGTTTTGGTACAATGTCACGACAGTGGTCGCCGCGGCTGGGGTCGTCTTACTGGACTGCTTCTTCATTCATAAAACGAGTCGCTACATTTTCAAGCGAACCGTGGAGGTTTCGGAAGTGAAAGGACCCGACGCGACAGGCACAGTGAGTGTGTTTCAGTTACCGTCCGTTCGAGTCAGTATCCTCACATCCTTCTTGCCTGTCCGAAGCGTTATTACCCAATTATTGCGCGCCACCAATTCGCCTCATCATGCAGCGCCGTCCTCATGATCCTCTTTTACCTTATTCAAAACATTCTTGCTGGCAGGACCGGAGCAACCATGCAAGACGTATACATTTTTTACCTACTTGAGATTTTATATTGTCTGTGCGCCGTGTCCGTGTCAACATCGTTAGTTTTCATGAAGGTCAAGTTACTTGCTGTTAAGAATGATTTGTTTGGCTGGGACTGGAATCGCGGTTGAGATGAAGTTATTATTTCTTGGGCACATATTAAAAAAACCCCCCACCAAACAAACGAGACCAAACAAAAAATACTGTCAAATATTAACGCGAATATTATGCCGGGCTCGTCGAGTCCTTTGACGTGCACGGGGGTGCTGGGTAATTGTTGACATTGGTCTGGATGTGAAGGAACGCGTTAAGCGGCAAGGAAAACAGACGCTTAAGCCTTAAATACTAAAGGCTTTTGAGGTTCCCTATAATTTTAGTGATGGTTCCTTTTGTGAGAGGCAAAACAAGGCTGCAGCGGTCATTGAGCGCCCAAGGTATGTGGCCATTCAAGTTATTGTGTGACAAGTCTAGCTAAGCCGGATTTACCAGAGAGACCAGAGAGGCCGATACGGGACCCGATAGAGCGTTCAATTTGGGGAAAGACAAGGAGGTCAACTGACGTGCAGAATAGATGGGATGGCATTCAAGGTCTCGAGACTCGAGAGACCCGATCTGTGCACCATAGTTTCTGCCAGGCACCGCTTTCAATGGCAACGTACTCGAGATGAGGGAATCTGGACGGAATCGGGTTCGAAGGCTTCTGGCATGACCTCACGGCTCAACCATATGAAACTCGGGTCGCTAGACCTTGGCCTCTCTGACGTTTGCGATCTTCGGCTCGTTCGTTGGCGCTCGTTTTTTGTTTTTTTGTTTCGGCGGGCGAAATCTAACGCAGCGCTGAAACCAAGTGCTGTATGGTGTACGTGCGTGTGGTTCACTGATGCTCGACAGCTCGGACACAAAAAAACTAAGTGCCAAAAAAACCCTTCAAAAACCTTTACAAAAACCGGGCGCATTTTTGCTTCAACCACCTTTCTGCGCCCCGGAATCACTGCATTAGTCGAGTTGTCACTCGCAGCGATTACTGCAAAGGTGGTATTCTGTCTACCCGTCGTGGAACTCACTGTGGAAGCACTGGGAGCTTCATGGTCGGTGAATCCCATATCAAACTCTATTTGCCACGTCCGCACTGCACCGGACTCCCCATGATTCAGCCGTTTTAACCAGTTGCAGTTGGGGAGGTTGACAGAAAAAGGCGCTCATGACGATGTATTTATCTCCATTGAAAGCTATATTTCGAAATGAAGTAGTGCTTTTAAAGAGGAAGGATTGAGGTAGGTCGTGAGCAAATGCGCTGAGCTGTGACCTGAAAATGGACAAGGCAGACTTGTTTCGTGTTGCCTTCACTCAACAATCCGCAAAGCGACTCAACATCTGCCATACCCGCAATACAAGTTGGTGTATTATATAAATGTATTTGACAGCATGAAAATGAAGCGCGTACGTGACTGAACAGCAGAAGCAACAACAGCAATAACAAAATTGAAGGAAGGAGGCGTCGATCATCACTGTGATCCGACAAAACTATCCGCGCCGAAAGTACCGATGAATCAGATCAACGTCCGAACCACAAAGCAAAGAGCTCGTTCATCTTCAAGCGGATGCGGCTGGCCGTGCTGCCCGTGCTGTTTGAGCTCGACATAGTTCGGGTGAGCGGGAGACCTAGGCTCGTCGTGCTTGCTTCGTGTGTGAAGCGGTGGTGCTTGGACTTCATGGAAGCGACTGCTCCGGGAGAGTTCACGTGTGTCATGACTTTTTCTGGGGTTGGTGGCACTGGTGGATTTTGTCGCTGCGCTTTTTTGTACCCAGTGTGGTCAAGCACGCATCGCTATCCACCAGGTTCTAATCTGGCCTGAACTTGACCACATCCTTTGCAAAGTGGAGGGAGACTTTCTAACTTCCATTCCTGATAACATTTATTCTAAGCTTTAAAACAGACTATCGAAGAAATCTGACATCCATTGCGCAACCGTGAACGAAAACGTCACCTTGGGTGCAGACGCCATCAACTTGGGTCCCACACCTTTCATCAACGCGCGCACACCTTCCCGGTCCACAAGCTCCCGCAAAATGCGGACCCCGCTGACCCCCGTCGCGTTCAAGCTCGTGGCCTGCATGCGCACCTTGATCACGTCAAAGGGTGCTGCAACGACAATACTCGCACACGCGCCGGTGAGACTTGCAACAAAATGCTGTGCGAGGGATGCAGTCTGAGTCGCGTTACGGGGGTTGTAGAGGTCGAAGGTTTGGTCCTTGATGAAGGTAGATGTGCCAAAAAGGGCGAAGCAGCCAAAGCAGTTGCGTATGGCTGTCCATGAGGCGCCGCGATATAGGCCGAGAAGAAGACGTGGATTTTGTATGAGGTTTTTAGTCGTGGCTGCTCTGGAATGCGATTCTGGTTCGGGGTTAATGGCGTGCGATCTGTGGAGTGATGCTTTACCTGATAACACTTTCACACCCGTCTGTCCTTTCACTTTTAATGCATCCAGCGGAAGGAGGAGGACCTCCGAGAGGCCAATGAGAACGCCGCCAGTCCCCGCCACCATAGTCCTTGCGAGCCGAGGGCCAAAGCGATCCTGGAATTCTTGTGCATAGTTTCCTAGGAGGTATCGGTTGATAATTGGATGAATTCCGAACTGCAGAGATCTTTGGTGGCATCGAGCGAGAGACACAGTTAGCATGCGCCCCCCTACTTCAAGTCCCACCTCTGCATGACTTTATAAACAATGGCAAAGCCGAATGCAGGATAGAGACTGCCAATCTCGCGCACGATCCCAGTGCCAGCGGCGTCCTGCATTGGGACAGGGTTTATAGTTGGTTGACAGCACTCAAGAATTCGAGGACCCGGACAAACCTTGAATATGACCGTCCGCAAGTTCGGCCTGTTTTCTTTCGAGAATGCGCTCCAAGAACTGAAGCGTCGTGTCCGGTCATTGATGAGGCGCTCTGTGTTCGAGAGGTTAGGCAAGCTTTCCCCCGTAGCACCTCTCTGAAAGTAGTCTAACTCAACTGCCAATGGTGTCCACAGGGTGGAACAGGAAGAGCTCCATCAGCCCTGCAGTGCCAGCACCAAGAATCCCCTTCGTGGACTTGGATTGCCCGTGTCTCTCACGCATGTTGGGCCCGACTTCTTTGCGGGATGGAATTTTCAACGAGCTGCCGCCCACGTGCGGTCGATCACTTGCGGCTGTTAAGGCCATAAGACCCTGCGGAAGGGTCTCCGAATCCTTGCGTTGATTGCCAGATCGGGCAGCAACAAGCTGGTGCTGCTGGAACAGGTGAATTATGAGACTGCCTTCGTACATAGCGCGCTGACACTGGGTGCGATGAGGTATATATGCTTCTTGTGTTGACGCGGGGAATCTTTTTGTTGCTCGAGCCGATGACGGCAGACTCCGAAAACGCGCGCTCAACTTGTCAGCACTAAACCCGTTCCTCATTTTACTTCCATGTTTCTAACGAGCGTGGAAGAAGGTGACCATGTCCACTGGAGTTTCGCGCCGTCACTGAATGCGTTGGTCTCATCTGGGCACGGAGCCTTTGAAACTTCAACAAAACCACCTCACACACATGGACGTCCCCGTCATCGCGCTTGCACTCGGTGAGATGTAATCTTAACACACCATTGTTTTACTGACGCGAGAGAAAGCGCAGCCCTATTAGCCCTTGTTCTCCTGCGGTTCCGACGAAACCTCGTTGCAACCATGGTACGCCTCAGACGACGAAATCCGTTCACCGACATCACCCAACGCTTACTGCCGCGCCACGGAAACGGCGTCACGTGGTGCGTGGCCCTGATGCGCGCCAGATTGAGGATCGATACTCTCGCTGAACACCTCCAATGGAACACAGGGAGGAAGCTCGCGCACACGGGCTCAACAGCGATACGTTTGTCGTCGAACAGCGCGAGGGAGACGAGCGCATCGGGCTCGACGGAGATCAAGCGGATGTGAGTGACTCCTGCTCCCTGCTACTTTTGCACAGTTTGTTGATACCTCGGCTCTTAAGCAAATTGCGAGTATTATGCGTACTCGGGGCGTCGGGTTCGATGAGGCGCGGTATCAGCTGGTTCGACAGCAAATGATCGCGAACGGGGTGGATCCAGACACCGGCCTTCCCATCGACGCGAATCTAGTCACGTTTGACGGTTGATGCGTTCTACTTCCCTTTTTCGTTCTGCATTGATATTATAAAGTTAAGCATGCCTCATGTCAAAAAACAGAAGGTGAATGATATTCGGGATTCAAATCATCAATTTGACGCGAAACTGAGAAAGCAGTATATGTTGGATCACGAATCAGGCAACTGAGAAAGCAATTTGTTATAAATTTACGCGTCCATCGCTTCGAGAGTGAACGTGGAGCGCCGGTAAGTGTCACTTACAAACCAGGCAATGATGTTCGTTCTCACGCTGGAGTCCCCGACTTCGTAATTTAAAGTGTAGACTGGAACCATACGATCGTATGAATCTGGATGATGCCAAGCTTTTTTGAACAGGAAGTGAATCGACGACATACACATCACGCAGGCAGCGACATGATTTAAGAATTTAAGAAGAAAGATTACTTACTCGCTGAATAAGATTGAATACGAAGGACGCTACCTCTTATAGCATTTCACTATCTCTCGTTAATGGGTAGTTCCATGCATATCGCTTACATACAATTTCAATGCCATCGTGGCAATATATTCTGACCCGCTCTGAAAGATTAGATATCTATTTAACCTCCATGTTGTGCTGCAGGCATTGCACCACACATTTCAATCCGACAAACGGCATTGCCTCGCCGGCCACTTTATGAAGGCGTGTTTTCCGATGAGACGGTTCTTTTTTATTGTAATCCAATTTTAATCGAGGAAAGTAACCCCTTTGCCCCTTTAAAGCCCACCAAAACTCAACAATATCTTCCACCAAAGAAGACCCAAATGCGAATACGATTTTCAAGCGAAGTTTGACCACATTCTGGAGAGAGTAACAATTGAGCAATTGGACAATGACGACAGTTTGCGCGCTTCAAACCTTCCCGGGATTTCAATGCGCATAGTTTGTGTAGCGCTACAGCCTGATGGAATCGTCGTTGCAGAGGGAGGACTGAATAGAAGCCTCAAGCTCTATATGGAGCAATTTTTAGTTTAACCCAACTTGACTACAATCAACAGCACAACCCTCACCTAAGGAACAGCCACCTGAACGACAGCCCCGTCAAAGCATCTCCCAAGCGAGAATGATTTCAAAAACGGCCGCGACATCCACAATTGCTCCGTCCTGAAGCCGCGTGGGAATCAAAAAGATTTTGAGGTCGCCTTTTTCAAAACAAAGCAATCGTTGCGCCAAGGGTGTTCCAATAGTAGAAGTGCAGAAGAAATAAAGGGTCTACAACAGTCTCAAACTCACTTTTGCCGACAGTTCGTGACGAAGGTGAGCGTCTCCTGGCTCTCGTCATGCAGAAGCATGATTCCGAGCTATCCAAGTCGCTTATCGCAAACCTGGGCGACGCCGCTGTTCATACACGCGAATACCCGCGAATGAGTTTTGCATTCGCGGAACTGGTAATGACTGGGTTACCGAGTTTGAGGCATTCAATCTGGCCAAAGTGTGCCGGATATGCCAGCATGTAAATGTACAGGAGTTTAGATCCCCGTCCACGTCAGCGCGTAATGACGGCAAATTCTGAAGTGTTCACCTGCACGTTGATGTAGCGAGTCTCGGTGGTTTCCTCCTTGATGGCCGTTCGGATGATGGCACTCTCGCGTACAATCACAGCTCGTCATCCGCCATCGTTTTGGCAGCGCGGATGGCTTTGATTATGTTCATAAGCTTCGTGACTACGAGCTTGTTGATGACCCTTGTTCATCACTTCCGCGAGTTTTCCTAAATGACGAGCTACACACCCTCCGCCCTTCCTTTGTAAGCGCATACTTACGTCGACTTTTTACGAAGAAACGGATCCTAATCAGTTGTTGAAGTATATATTTTTTGAACCTCCTCCGATCGTCTTCTTGAGAGACGAAAGTAACAGGCATTGACTGGGCTTCTGGAGCAAGTTGGGCCTGACACAGAGTAGTTTCTCCCGTCTCCTTCTTCCTCAGATTTTTCTCGAAACCAATGTAAGCATCTGTCCCCCGTAATCTCGCTCCATCCCACCGCCTCCCCCGCCGCAACAAACCATTACATCAGACTAACACGTACGGTGCTACCGTGTGCTTGATGTGATGGTGCGATTGCGATTTCGAGATGGCGGGTATCTCTTCGAATGAAACGGTCACTTATCTGTCCCCCTACCAAACAGTATCAAAATGGCCCCGGCTGCTGTGAGTAATAACCCTGCGAGTTCAGCATAACCGAGCTGTGCAACTCCTACTTGCCTCCGATTCCCTTCGCTTTTGAGTTTTGCTTGGGCTTGCTCCCTCAAGATTGGCAGCCCGCGCAAACAATGAAGCGATGGTGCATTCTAAGCAACTGAGTAGCACGCAAGTACCCCTCTTCGGGAGAAAGCTATTGTTTGCTCGCATGCTTACGAATCGCCGTCTGTTGGATCTCACGCGTCCCTCCAACTACGAACAGAAGAACACCAAGAAGTCCATCCCCGTCAAGTACACCATCGACTGCACCAAGCCAGCTGGTGACAACATCTTTGACACCGCTGCTTTCGAGAAGTACGTCCACGACCGTATCAAGGTCGACGGCCGCACCAACAACCTCGGCTCGGTCGTTGCCATCACTCGTAATGGTGCCACCATTACTGTTACTGCTGCTAACGGCACCATTGCTAAGCGCTACGTGAAGTACCTCGCCAAGAAGTACCTGAAGAAGACTATCGTCTCTGAGTGGCTCCGCGTAGTTGCTGTCTCCAAGACTGGTTACGAGCTTCGTTACCGCCCTATGGCTATCGATGACGCTGCTGCTGAGGACGAGGACGAGGAGTAAATTAATTAGCTTACGAAATGACGTTCCATTTTGCCATATTTTGGGCAAATAAAGATCAGCGATACATTCCATTTTTTGGGAGAGGCAAGAAAGTAGACACGCATGAGTGGGAGGTACAATAAGCGGAACCAAGTCCCCCAGGTACGGCCTCGAGGTACCCAACCTCAAATAAAAAAGGCAGCAGTATATTACAGCCAAGTAAATTATAATTAAAACCGCTTCGGTAATTGAAGGAATCGGGGGCGCATTCCAAAGTCTGATCCAGTAGTGTCAACGCTTCCCTTCCGACCACGCGACCCGAACAAATCACTGCCCCGTGCAGCCGCATTCCGCTTCGAGTCTTCCATCATCTTCTTGACCACCCGCAGCTTCTTCATCAAGTCCAGCTGGAATGCACCCATCACAACTTTCCCAGAGAGGAACGATGACGCGCTCGTTCGCTCCGATTCGAGAACAATTGGCGTGGCAGGGTCAAGAGGCGATGCAAGATCGTCCATATCGTTCATAAATTCGAGAACGTGGTCCATTACCGCGTCGTAGGTATCCTCACTTGTGCCGGCTTCTCCGTGAAGTGGGGCAAAGGTTACTGGAGATTCTGCGTGACTGTCGCCGCGTCGTGGGATGACGAGGTTCTTGAGTGGAATACGTGTACTGGCGCGACTGCGCGACGGCAGGAGTGTATCTCTTGAAGGAACCATGGCAACGGAGGACTCCACCTCACTTGTGCCTGCCACTTCGTCCACTCCCTCCGCTTCCTCAGCTCCTGTATATGTGGTGTATCCGCCAGTATACAAGCTCTCCCGCAAGTCTTGAACAAGACTCTGTCTCAACCGCGACAAAATATGCTCCTGCAGGTCGGCAACACTCTCCCGCAAATCCTCCGCGGCGCCGGTGGAGCTGTAGACGGAGACGGACAGCGGGTTCGTGTCCACACTGCGCGATCGCGCACCTGCGCGCCGCACGCTGCCGAGCGAGTTCACCGTGAACCGGGCATTGAAGGCGCGTTCGAGGGCCGCAGGGTCCAAAATGCTGCTTTCCGGGTATTGCTTGGCACGAGTGGGGATCTGGACGGCCGCTGGGCTCCGGCGAGGGAGTGAAAGGGTATCAGTGTACGCATTGATAAGGGAGTGGATGGAGTGTGCTGTTTCAACGACGTCGAAGTAGGAGGAGCCGAGGGAGTTGTCGCTGTTGGAGCGTTCGACATGGGAATACGAAATAGACTCTTCGTAGTGAGTTTGTTTGTTGCGACCGTTGGCGCTGTTGGCCTTTTTGGAGGTCGTCCGTTTCGCTATGATGACTGGCGCTGAAACGCCTACTCGTTGTTGAGTCGGGCGCACGTCGGTATAAGGTTGGTGCTGCTGCCCTTCGCTCAGGTTCTTGATGGAATGGCTGCGCGGTAGCCTATCGTCGTAGTTGCTTCGTCGCGGCTGAACGATTGGGGGCACAGTTGACTGCTTACACTGAGGGGGATGACTCCGCGCTGGTGCTGATTCTGTTGCATGCGCTTCAATTCCCCTTCGAGATGTAGATTGCCCGCGCGATGGAACTTGAACCCGTGTGTGCTGTTGCGAATACGGAAGTACGTCACCGGGTTCCTGAACCATCAGCCTCTTCTTGTGTGAGGTTGACCGCATCGGGATTGCCTGAAAATGGGTGCTGGTGGTGGTGGTAGTGCTTGGCCGTTCATCTCGTGAACTCACAGGTAGCTGGACTCTTAGTGGAGGGCTTGGCACAGTCGCCGAAGTTTGAAGGAAGTTTGGTTTGTCCGCCGCGCCCACTGATGCCTTCCTGGGTGGAATCACAATGGACGGAGCGACATGAGAAGCCATCATCTGCGTATTCTCCAATAAGCTGAGCGTGCGATGGCGATGATTCCTGAAACTGGATTCGGATTCGGACCGATCAACCCGAAGCAATTTCTGAAACAGGAATGAAACAGCCTCTTGATTGACCCTATGAGAATCGGCCAATTTTTTTTTGCAGTATTACGCCACTTGGGCAGTTACAGCAAAGCCATTTGAGGATACACTCACCCCTATCTGTCATTAATGTTAATGTCTGCCATTTTACGACAGCATCAACGCTTACTCCGGTAGAGTATTTTTTCAATCCATGTCATAAGTGAATTCGAGTTAGAGGATCCAATGAGGGACCTCTTCCTCGAGGAAGAACTGCAAAACGATGAGGAAGAAAAGAAGGGCAAAAAGGACAAAAAGGACAAGAAGAGTAAGAAGGAGAACCCAGACAAGAAGTATAAGAAGCGGGAACCATTGTGATGAGGACGATAAGGACAGGGCACTGGCCCCTCGGCACCGAAGCCCCCCTCTTCATCTTCGTCATCCCGATCGCCGTCATCACCACCTCGAAAAGAGTCAGGAATAGAGCGTTTGAATCGTGGGTACTGGATGGACCGAAATTCAGAACACGCAGCTTGTGTGATATTGCGCTTCTTTCCTCTGAGGTTATCGCATGAAGATGATACGGGCAAGTACAGGGCGGGTTGGAGGCCAAGGAACTTATGCGCAGAAACGTGATAACGCAGACGACCACAACCACAGAAGGCCAGATGATGACAATGAACTCAGGTGAGTTTTTTTAACCTTGAGCTTCGTTCATTTTCATACCATTTTAACTTCAAATTTTCCGCCAAACGGCATAACAAAACTTGCAATGAAATCTGCGATCTTCATGCAAGCCTGTCGTTCAAAGTAATTCAAAGTTAGGTCAATTTGTCAATCGGCTTGCTGAGTGAATAAGCTGGTCCTTCTCATCCACATCCGAGAGAAAAGAATATTGACTTCCAGGATCTCAAAGGAAATTCGTCGACAACTTTAATCTTCCATTTAAACGTTAGCAACAAATACCTTACTTCTTCGCAAATTTGTTTTCATCATCAACCTTGTCACTGTTCCTGGACAGCACTATTTCACTGGCAAGTGACAATCAGCAAAATCGAGTCAGTGTTGGAGTGATTCAAAAAGTGAATCTGGTAGCAATATGTTTATTGTCTCGCAGAATGAAGGCATTTCATTGCCCTCTTGTCAGTTTGGAGGAGTCATAATGACTTTTGTGTCTGCCACTCAGCCCACCACATGTGAGTGTCTCCCTCATTATAAGACTTTGCCTTCGTACGAAATCTTGCACACAAATCTGCAAAAAATGGGAACCTCAAGACCACGGATCACTTCTATGAGACGTTCTTCGATTCACACGACCCCTGAACTATGTGAAGCATATGCCTCCTTCAGCAGCAATCTCATCCGTTCGCCGACGCTCACAGCAAACTTCAGCTGTCATTCTCCTATCAAAAAGAATATTATTACCTTTCTTGACTCTTCAGAATGCACTTTAGATGTTTCTGAGACGGAGCTGGATCCACTTGACCTCATGAGCGCTGTACTGGATCAAACAGCCAATATGAAGTCCACACACTCGAGCGTCGCAAGAAAGTCATGTTTGATGCCGAAGAACTATTTGGGCCCGACAACCCCCGATATGGCGCGTCAGAGGAAAACCGTCAAGTTTTCAAAGGAGCCTTTGTCGAGAAGTGCAACACCTGAACTTACCGAGAATGAGCTATCAGATCAGTTTGAGCTGTATATGTACTCTAGATTGGATCAACTGAATCGACTGGTTCCAGTCCGTGCAGACTCATTGCCACGGAGCAGTTCACTTCAAGGCCAACGGAGTTCCATGCTCATGAAAATCCCGAAGCGAACCTCGAGCCTTAACGGCTTGAGCTGTTCTTATAAGGGCCTTCCTGAAGAAGTCGCGTAACCCCTGAAATGAAAAAATGAAATTTGAAGCCAATCTCTCTTCTGTTGAATCATTGCTTGATGAAATTGCCGCGTCGAATAAAAAGCTGATTGCCAACCGCAAAGGCCGATACCAGATAAGGTGGAGCCACCTTCTTCCAAACGGACGTTACGCACACTACCTGCACCTGTTGCACAAACGGCACAACAACTTCTAACATCCGTTCTGCATAAAACATAATAAAAGACCCACCGGATACCTGAGGATTCCATTGTTTGGACAAGACTTGTTAATACAAACCTGCAAGTATGCAAATCTTGACTGGAAACTTCGCTATATTCCTGAAGGAAGAATATTCATCGCGGGAGACTTCCCCATCAGCGCCTGTCTACCAGCGGCCCACGCTTTGAACGGAATACGCCAAATGAGCTCCCCGACCAGGGCCAACGAGGATTGCGTCGGCTGATGCGCTCATTGTTTCCGCGTTTCGGACTTCATCCTCGCACGAAGTGGTAACGTCATCCGACGCCAAAAATTTTCAATCGCATCAGGCCGAAAAGCAGCTTCAAAGTTCAGATATCGACTGGGTATCGTTTTCGCTGCGTACAACGAAATCCTCGTATATCATCACCCTGAACACATAAATAAGTTTACACTTTCGCCACACAGTTTCTCAATGACTTCCCGCACACGGCGGATCATATTGGTGCTGGGAGGAATTTTCCGAATGAGTTTTGTGATGATGGGAGATTCAGTGCAAAAAGCAATTCCAAAAAATTCCCTAATGAAATCAGATGTCAAGGGTCCAAGAGTGAAAAACAGGGCTTGATTGTATCAGAATGATGGCACAACTTGCTCCTCACCAGCAAATGCACCTTCCTTCACCGCCCCAGCCGATGGTTCCCACAAGTCCTGACGACCACACAGTGGCAATCAAACAGCTGTGGGAGCTGTATGTCGCTAAAGGCGGCCAGCAAGATGAAACCTTGAGGAGCACAAGATCGCACACCATCGGTCGATCTCTCAGGAACGAATGTGCAAACTCGACGCTGACCGAGCCAGTGAAAATACCAAAACGGAGCACAAGCTTGAAAGAAGGAATGCACTTTCCAAATTATTTAGCTCGCAAGCCGAGAACTTCGTCATCAAGCGTTTGCCGCACACCTGCAGAACCAGACGTACTAGACGACCTCATGGAAATATACGGCTACACGTAATAAACCCACCGTCAAGCCTCATACCATCTCAGTCAAACTCCCGTTTGCCCCGCTGCGCGCGGCCTCATGCACTTATCACCTCCTTGCTTTATGTAAATATTTAATGCAGCTACAAATAAAGGTTGCGATTTGCCTAAGAAAAACTGTTAACATGTACAAGTAGGAGGACATTTTTCCTGATACTGGACTGTGAAACGGAAGTTGTGTGATCTGCTGTCTTGGGGAGGAGTTTGCCTTAATAAATCGATTCAGAATGAGTTATGGAAGGATTCGCGCCCCCCTCGCAACTTAGGGCGCAACTCTAAAAAGTCCTTGAAGCTCAACATGGACCTGAAAACGCCCAACAGCGTCACAGTATTCGAGTTTCAGGCGCAATGTTGCGGCCGCCACTCCCATGGCCATCTCAACCGTTCGGATCGCGTGCTGCAGCTGCATGGCACATCAAGAAACGCGCGTGGGTATCCCACGTCGGCAGATTTCGTGAAGGTGGCTAGCTCGATACATCTATAGATTCCCGGAAAGAGCTCCTCGGTGACCAGATTGACGCCAATGAGGTAGTATCATTTTCAAATTTCCTTACTCCATCGTTTTTACAGAATCAGGCTGAGACTTTTTAACTCCAACGGTAAAAATCAAAGTGAATCCCATGCTTTGGTGGACACTCATTATCAGCCAACTTATTAAAAAAACAATAAGACGACTGAAACAAGTTGACAGAAAGGGGTCGACAGACACGATTTGCAAGAATACATAAAATAATGGCACCTGCTCATAAAAAGTCTCAACGGTAGTCTCCGTACGATCCGTTGGTACCCGGTGGAGGATAGTCTCTTCCGAGCGGTGGGTAGTCTCCATAAACTTGGCCAGGTGCGCCTCCTGCGGCAGCAGGGTTCATACCACCCATGGGACCTCCTTGACGGTAGTCATACGGGGCAGCGGCACCCCGGTAGTAAGGGTCTCTGGGACCTGGTCCGCCGGGAGCGCCTCCATATCCACCGCGACCTGGAACAACAAGGATTTAGCGGACCGCACACGAACAAACCAAAACCAAACACGTACCGTAGTAGTCCTCATAGCCTCCACGATCATAGCCATAGGGAGCCATGCGCGCACCGCCATACATCCTCTCACCATAAGCGCCACCACCGTACCCACGGCCTGCACATCACCATTGGCATGTCAAAACACAGCATAATCCCACAACATCATACACAACAACACACCTTGATCATAATAGGGGTCGCGACGCGGCGGGTAGTCTCTGCCGTACCCGCCCGGACCACCTCCATACGGTCCGCCCCGCCCCATGCCGCCGCCGCCCATACCAGGACCGTCCGGACACTCGCGCGCAATGTGGCCCTCCCGTCCGCATTTGTAGCAGGCTCCGCGGCCACCAGGCCGCATAGGGCCTCGCGAAAACTCTCCAGCGCCGCCAACTCCGTAACTTCCATGATCCTATCATTTTATGCAACGTCAGCCACACACGCACACACACGTCTTTCACCCGCCGAGTAGCCTGGCCCCCGGCGCACCACACACACACAGAGCGACCCAACGCGTACCTCTCTGACTTCAATCTTCCGGCCGTGCCAGTCGTACCCGTTGAACATAGCTTCGGAAAGTAAAGTTAGCCTTCAGATGGTTAGAGTAAGCGCCATCACTTACAAATCGCATTCTGCGCATCTGTGGCATTGTCAAAAACCACGACACCAGTTCCCTTGGAGCGACGGTCGGGCCCTTCGTGAATGTCGGAGCGGATAACGTTTCCAGCTTGACGGAAAAGATCTTTGAGATCTTGCCATGCAACAATGTATGGAAGCTGAGGATGAAAGGAATGAGTTACACCCAAGATGCGATGTGGAGCGAAGCAACCATCAGATGAACCCAAAACGTCATCAGAGATCGTCACAGCTGAATCTCATGATTCCCAAGGGACTACTAGTACTCACATTGCCAACAAAGACGCCATTGCCGCTTCTGGGCGGACCGCGTCCACCACTACCACCACCGCTCGCACCAAACTTGGCTTCAGCCTCCCTATCCTCACGAACAAAAACCTGTCTACCCATCAGCGGAGTGTCATTGAGCTCGCTGATGGCTCTGGCAGCTTCTTCGGGGGTGGCGTACTCGACCACACCACATCCCTTCGACCTGCCTCCCGGCAGGGTCAAGATGTCAGCAAAGAGCACCTCGCCTGCCTTGCGCATGTAATCTTTGAGATCCTGCCAGCCAACCTTTTTTGTTGTTGTACCTCCCAGTCAGCTCCCTTAGCAACTAAACGCCCCCCAACAACAAAGCAGTGCCCCCCACCTCGTACGCCAAATTCCCGACATAAACACGGCAGTCCTTCTTGCTTGCACCGCCGCTCACGTTTGCCCCAGCTCCGTTGCTGCTGTGGCCGAGCGCAACGATTGTGCCCGCATCGTCGTGCGTCATCGTTGCGTCGCCGTCGACGCCCGCACCGCCGCTCGTCGGACGCTCGTATGGCGTGCGTGACCGTATGCTTGTCGGGCTCTTGCTGCGGCGAGAGTAATCCTCTGAGAACGAGCGGGAGAGTCAGCAAGCCTTGAGGTTTAAGTGTCGTTTCTTACCGTTGTCGTCCAGCACGGCTGAAAGATCTTGCTCCTGTGTTCCGTCGGAGAATAAGGGTGAAGGGCAGTTAGGCTGACAGTGCGTGACGGCAAAGCGCGTCGAGGAGAGCACGTCGAAGGCTGCGCACCATTTTTCTCGCTTTTTTGTTGGACGTCCTTCGTTACTTTCCTTGGTGCAAGTTCTCGTTCCATACTTTTCTGTATCAGCTTGAGTAACAAGTAGGCATCCAGATGCATGATATATATATTCGTGAAGAAAGGAGCCATTGAACGCCATTGGAAAATGACACCGAGAGATGTGGTCTCCTACCAACAGAATGAAAACCCACATCCTTTTACAAGCACAGTAATTCATTCATGATGGCAAAAAATCCTCATCTAAAGGGGAAAATGAAGGAAACGCACCTGTCATACCTTCAACTGAAATTCACCCCCCTGTCACAGCGCCCACCTCTTTTCCTTCACAGGAACGTATAGGACTGTTTTTCACTTTTATTCTTTCCTATTGTGGCTCCTATTGAAAAGAACACTGTTTTGATGTTGGTGCAAATCGTGATGACAAATCATTTTCTCTTCTAAAAGATGCCAAAAATGACGCACAAAGCAAACAACGACCAAATACATCACCGACTACTACGCAGCTACTCCAGCGGCATCCGCGTCATTTCTGCTCAACCCAGTGACTGTGCCCTCTCCAAAGAAAGCAAGGACTGAAGGTGACGAGTGTGCTTTGTTGCGTTTCATTTTTTGAGTGCCTTACCCAAACAAACAAACGCAGACCCTGTGACACCTTCGTCCTCCTCGTCGACAGCTTCGTCATCCTTATCTACCACTCATTTGGCTGTCAGAAGTGCTATCCCCGCTGGCACAGTATGCACAGTTTTGGACAAACGGCATCGACGAGGACCTCTTCACAGCACTGTTCTGTTGATTAATCCCTCGCGTCTCGCCTTCCCCAGTTAGCCATTCGCATTCAACACCCGAACATAGTCAGAATGCCTTGTTGTGTGCACTGGTTCCACTGGTGAATGAGTCTCCGTTGACAACTTGAGGGGTGGTGTTTGGCTGGCAATGACGGGAAGGCGTGAACTGATGTCGAGTGTTCAACGCATGAGCGCAAGTTGCCTACTGAGTGGATCGCATCTCGAAAGACTGAGCCATAACTTTTTTTGTTTCTGTTGTCACATTTCTAAACTTCTTTTCTTTCACCCGTTTCACCACCAAACACATTGCCAATGATTCTCGAGTTTCAAGTGTTTCCCCGGTGCGTCAAGGTCAGGAACACCTACTTTAGAGAGAGTAGATTAACCTTCGTTTCATCGACTTTGTAGATGTGATTGTTTCGTGGATCTTAGTAGACTGTTTTCATTGGAAGAGTTTTGAGGTACTTGGAACAGACACTTGTGGAAGGAATAACACATTTCATTTTGTTTTAATATTGGATAAGAAAATATTATTTGGAATTAAACATCGAATTGGATGAAAAATTTGTGTGTTCAAGATTTTCGACCCGTCAGAAACTTTCAAGCAGCCTGATTGGTCCATTCTTTACATTTCGCAGAGAAATAAAAACAAATGTATTTTCAATAGGAGTTGCAATGGGAAAGTATAAAAGTGAAAAACAGTGCTATACTTTCCTGTGAAGGAAATGAGACGGGCAGTATATCGGGGGGTGGAGTGAAGTGTTCTCCCATTCATATTAACTTTGCTCTGTAGCAGTATTGGATCTTCCTATAATGCAGTTCCAAGCCTTTCTAGTTCTTGGCGCCTCCCTCACTGAAGCTCTTCCAGACCGCCAGTTCAGCCTCCAGAAGCGCAAGCTGCAGTCGGCAAATCCATCGCTGCCATCGCTAAGAGTATTGCGGCCGCCAACCCTACAGCTGCGCAAAAGGCGCAAGTTGTTGCAGCAATTGGCCAAATGGCATTGCTGCCGGTGCCAAGCAGCTGGTGCTGGTGGGGCCAACCCAGCTGCCGTTCTTAACGTTGCTCCTGCGAAGGCGGTCAACAAGAGCTAGAAGGCGAACGCCAAAATGTGAACAGTGGCAAGGCCAAAATGAGATTGATTCCTTTATTGTCTCTCCTTCATGATTATCTTCTGCCCTGTTGTTTTGAAGAAACTTCATTAAATTTTCATGGTTTCATGACTTTCACGAGGCTAACCTGAATGACACTTTCTCCACCCACTCATAATGAAAATGCCTGAGAAGGAATATAAAGACTGGAACCCATTCCCCTCACTGCACCTAAGTTCCAAAACAACTTAATGAAATTTTTCATTTTTGAATCCTTCCTGCTCGCGTCTGTCCTCGCTCTTCCGAGGCCCATGCCAACGAATCAAGCCTTTGCCACTTCGGTGTCTGCAAACTTTGCAGCTACCTCAAACATGAACAACGTCGTGACCTTAAACAATCTCACACCCCAGGCGGTCAAGTTTCCAAATCCTTCAAATGGAGCCAAAATAGCCAATGTGGTAATTCCCACAACCACAAATATTGGAGTTACTGCAGCTACTAGAACGAATGCAGTCAGTGGAGCGATCTCAGCCATTGGTGCCACAGCAGCGACTGGAGTAAATGCAGCCAACGCATCGAATGTAGCCACTGGAGCCACAGCGGCGAACGGTATTACTATCCCTGGTATCATGGCCGCGAACGCTGCACCTATTGTTCCTCTGGCTACTGTTGCGGCAGCTCCGGCTGGCCTGGCCCCCGCTGCTCCAGCTCCCGTTCCTCCAGTTGGAGCTACTCATGCAGTTATCGCCCCAGTTGCTTCAACTACTGCACCTCTAGTTGCTGCACCTCCAGTTGCTGCATCGTTTGTTCCTGCACCTCCAGTTGCTGCATCGTTTGTTCCTGTACCTCCAGTTGCTGCACCCCCACTCCCTTTGGTTCCTGCTGTTCCAGCTGCTGCGCCTCCTATTGCTGCACTTTCAATTAAAGCGCCTCCAGTTGGTACTTCTCTCGTTGTTGCACTTCCACTTCCTGCTGCTTCAGTTTCTGCTCCGCAAGTTTCCGCGCATCGGGCTGCAACTGCTGGTGCCCCAGCTATCGGTGCTAAAGTTTCCGCGGCACCGGCCAATACTGTCTCTTTCGCTGCGGCTCCAGTTTCTGCTTTTCCACTTTCTGCTGCCCTTCCGGTTCCCGCTCCATCAGTTATCTCCCCTCAAGTTGCCATTCCTCCTGATGCAAACGCCTCATCTGCTAAATTCACTTCTGTGCAGGCCAAGCAGCAAGCCACGGTCATCAAGAAAATAGCAAGAAAGTGAAACGTTAATGATTTTATAGTTAGCTTCATGCTCGCTCTATTTCTTATTTTCGAATATCGCATTATACCATTCATTCGTGTTTTGTCTTGTTTCCTACTTAGCGGGCATGGTAAGATCCATGTTTTCGACTTAAAATCAAACCATAAAATAACGATTGAAACGAGAAAACGAATAAAAAGGTCTCTTGGCTACCACCACCGCGCTTGGACAGAAGTTTCGTACAACCGAGACTATGGTGATGTCGTTTGCCGTGGAGGGGCCAATTCTCGCGAAACTGATGGGTATATCAATCCGGTACAGTGAAAGGATGTCGAACCCATAGAATGGCGGGTATTGCTCAAATAATTGGCAAGGAGGGGATGGAGTGTTTCAATAGCTTGGATAACCAGATTCTGCATTGGCGCTAGAATAGCATGGGTAATCTGATAATGAACGGCTGCATTGGACTCGTGATTGAACAAATGACTTAGGTCACTACAGTATTACCGTTGAATAAGGGTGGGCATAGATTAGGTGTGCAAGAGTAGCATATTTGGCTTGATTTGTTGTCGCGGCCTTGGCGGGGTCTGTCAGGCGGAGTTGCCGCGACTTGTTTGGCTTGACTGTTGAACTCGACAAACGAGTACGAGCGACAAAAGGCACAATGCGTCGTCCTCAGCGGCCGTCTCGACGAGCCCGCTTCGGATCCAGGGACTGGTCTTGTGACGTGGATTGCACGCATTGGCCTGCTTTCGGACACCGGCCTCTTGCTATACCGCAACGAGTATCCTCCTCCACTGCTTTCTCCTCTTGCCCACGGCCACACAGCCAGGCCGACTCGCCTTGCCACCGCCGCGCCTCGCCTACCACATCCCGCTCGCCTCCTGCACGCGCCTCCAGTTTCGCCGCAACCCGTTCCAGCTTGACACATCCAGCCGCCTCCTTGTCCTCACAAGCGGGCGCACAGACGCCGCTTACACGTTCCTATGTCCACCGCTTCAGGGCGCATTGAACAACACGGGGGACACTTCGCGGCTGTGGTACGCCGCGCTCACCAAATCTTCAGTACGCGCGCGTAAGACAACGTACAAGCGGTGTGGAGGAGTGTACAGGCATTGTCCGGTTCTCATCGACCCTGCTTTCCACGACGAACCCCTTATCGCTCGTGTTGTTGTCCTTGACACCTTGTCCTCCTCGAGACATTTCCCCGCAGTCGCAGACACGAACCCGCATACATCACTTTGCAATGCCGAATTCCGGAAGCGTGACACAAGCCGCTGCGATGTTGACTCAAGGCGCGAGAACCCCTTCATCACTAGCACGTCCCGGCTTCAAACCAAGCCGCCTCGAGTCCTTCCTCGTATCGACTCCAGCGAAACAACCGGCACGTGTTCCCATTGTGAGCCAACACACGGCTCCCCTCGTTCACGTCCAAACAAGTCTGGTCAAAGTATGCGGCCTCGCCCGTGCGTCCGACGGCGCCATCGCCCGTGGAAAGCGCCACCTTCAGCACGTCCACAACGCTGCAAGATTCGATAACGCCTTCGCCTCCGCCATCCATCATTCTGAACCGCTCAAGACTTTTCAGCCCCGAATAGCCTTCCTAGACGAGGGACCAATGCCACCAGCCTCGTTCCGGTACGTGTGCGGGCAAAGAAGGGCAGCGAAATCACGTGTACTCGCGTTGGTAGAGCGGAAAGTCACAAGTAGCGGCATATTTGGCGCGACGTGGTCTGCGATGCGGGGGGGATAGGTATTCCGCGGTAGCGCGAATGAACAAGGAAAAAACAGTCGAAGAGAAGGGTAGTGGTGGCAGGAGTAGACGGAAGAACGCGTTTGACGGATCCAAGGTTGCATGGCTGGGGATGGGAAATTAGGGCAAACCGTGGGCGATGGCTGTTCCCATATAACATTAAGTTTAATGGTACCCTAAACATTGATACTGGTTTTAAATTTGTCGGTGAAACAGTGGTGTATGCTTTACGAAATTCATATTGCACGACAACCGGGACCAAGCGCCCACATTGTGACTGATGGCGACGCAGACACAGACGCAAGCGGATCGGCAGCTGCAGCCGCTGTATGCAATTCATGCGATGGGCCGAGTACACGGCGTGTGTGACGGTGTTGACGCAGTGTCCGTGGCTCCAAGCTCGCCTCAAGGATCCGAGTCCGAGTCTACTGACGACCACCCATTAACGAGCAGCAGACCAACACCCATCTCGACGCAGACTCTGCGCTTGTCTTTTGCGGCAGATCGGCGCGCCGAGTCGCCGTCGCTCTCGCTCTCCCTCTCAGAGAGCGACCGCGACTCGCTCCTCTCAAAGTACTCGAAACTCACCTTCAACGACCGCACTTGGGCTGAGGCTTACATGTCAACTGCAACCTCATTTTCAAATCCATCGAAGGAAAGTGGCCCAGCGAGAAACCTCACCCCCGTCCCACCACAACCACACCCCAGGCACCTCTTTCAACTTCATTTGCCTCACATTATCTCGGACTGGGACTCCGATGAAGGCGATGGCCTTCAGTCAGAAGAAGAAGAAACGATCGAGAATGACCCCGCTCAAATAGACCCTCCATCCTTCAGTAATCGCTTCGCTCACAGCAAGAGACTGTCCTTTGGCATGGCACATGCCTTGAATTCACTCATACCGAATCCTTCCACAACTCCTGCGCTCTCGAGGAGGAGGTCATTCTCGCATGACTCGATGCTTCAGTCAAGGACAGAGACATACCCACAGCGCGTCGAGAATTCACCTCAGCAGCCTATACAATCCAACCAAGCAATGAATGCAGCATACAATTTTAGTCCATCAAAGTCAAAGCATCCACACCGCAGATTCTCGCGCCAATCAAACATCTTGAACACCAGTAGTCATGCAGCATCACTACCGGCCATGCGGCATTTGGATGATGATGACAGATTTATCAAGACTGTTTCGCTGCGCCTAATGGAGCTAGAAGAACTAGAACGAGAGCAACTTCGACAGCATGAAGCTTCAGAAGCTTCAGACGCGCATTTAGCACCTCGGCCCCGCCGCAGCTTCTTTTCTTCTCTTTTGGGACTGACTTCATCCACGTCGTCTTATTCGTCGTCTTCTGTGGCTGACTCTACAGACTTTCAACAATCCACAACGTCACCGTTATCATCGCGATTCCAACCACACCAGCCACCTACTCCTGTGTCGCAATCTTTCGCGCATCCAAATCATCAACCAACCTCCCTTGTCAACTTCATTAGCCGCGCATTCGGCCCTCGACGTAACCTGGCAGAGCCAGCCCGACCGCCCCGCCCATTCTCCCATACACCCTTCCCTGAGCAAACCCATGAAAGTGACCCTAAAACACACCGCGCAAGTATGCCCCACGTTGCATGGTCGTCTTGGAGTAGCACCAACAGCCTTGCTGCCACCACAGGCGCCCCAGCCTCCACAATGACCAACAGCAGTCTGCACCGCCTCAGCAACAGTACAGCTCCTTTCCAACAACATCACCACCGCTTCAGCGCCAGCAGCAACACCAGCAGTACTCCTGGTGATGCAAAGACCCCGCCCTGCAGCACAACCCCGCGCCCGCCGCCCCCCGCTACGCGCGCCACACTCGTGCGCGCACTCGCCCTCTTCGAGATGGGTGCGACGGAGGCGGCGCTGGCCACTTTTCAACAGGCCGCGAGTACGGGGGACCTCTTTGCGCGCTTCTGCGTCGCCTTCTGCGTCGCATACGGGTACGGATGTGGCGCAGAGCCGGACCGCGGCTTGGAGATGTTGCTTGATGTTGCGCGGGAGGGGGAGGCGCTTGCTGAGGCGGAGGTGGGGATTTTGAGGGCGGCCTGATTTTGCGCTGTATTCATTTTTGTGACGTGTGATACAGCATTTGTATGTGACTTTTTTATAAACCCCACTCTTCTATTTCCTTATGATGATATTAATGTCAAACCAACTTTGAACAGGGGTTGACCACGAAGGAATTGGATGCTAATGATGGCGTCACAGTACAAATGCTTGCGAATGGAAGACAAGGTTTCAATGTTTCACAATCAAGTATATCTGGCAAATAACAATGACTCCGATGAAGACTAAATCACGTTAACAAAGAAACGTTTTGTTGCTTTAATGATACTATTATCAGCAGCCGCATTCTTGAGATGCTGCAACTGTCTCTCTGGACTGATGGTTGGAGTTCAATGAGCTCATCAATCACATTTGGATCAATCCACAACTCATTTTGCAGTCTTAAAAGGCTCTTTCATGATCAAATTCCCCTGTTTCTTTGAATATGACAAGAATCTTCAATGGTATGCAAGATTGCAATACGTTTGCTTGTGTTGCGACTTCACCTATGACACTTACAAACCCTTACTTTTCCAGTCCAAGGGAACCAGAATCAAAGATGCCATCAAGGTTTTGTGGGTAAGTGTCTCTTTAGCCCACAAAATTACCGTTCATGCGAGAATGGAGGCCAAACTAATCTCCGTCCCGTTTTCGTCATGAAAATGGACGATATCCCTCGCATCCCTTCTTAAAGTCGAGTTAAGTTCCTTGTCCCTAGTTCTGTCCCGCACAAATCAAATCGAGAAAATCAGCAACCTGCACGGCCTGGGTAACCTGAAGGTTCTCAGCCTTGGGCGTAACAGTATCAAGGAGATCGAGGGACTGGATGCGGTCGCGGACACACTCGAGGAGCTTTGGATCAACTACAACCAGATTGAGCGACTCAACGGGATCGAGTTCCGCAAGAAGCTCAAGGTGCTCAACGAGCAACAACAAGATCAAGGCATGGGAGAAGAGAATACGGAACTTGTTAGAAGATTCTGTCTGAATATCTATTGATCCTTTCTACGTATTGACTTAAGATATATTCTTTCTGCTTCCACCCACCGAGTCAGGGGAAGAGCGAGTCAGTGATTTGGATTATATGCCATCATGCTCATCATCCTGTACAAGTTTCATTTCCTGTTAACAGTAGAGGTAATGATAGAATAGTTCATTTCCACTTGTTCATTGCCTAAACCTTGCCATATTCTTCAAGCGACTCCAAAAGTAAGTCAAAGCTTGGTGAAACGGGCGCTGAAATGGACTTACATGGCACTGCTCTACCAATTGCAGGCGTCGCTGTCGTCGGCGCAGTTGTAGTTGTAGGCATTTCCTATACACGTTACCGCAATTCCAAGCTGCCGCTATAGCGGATGAATTGCAAATTTCCAACCCTAACATCAAATCGACGATTGTGCATATCCTTCCACCTCCCCCTTCAGGGACCGGGCCCCATACAAGCCTGCCGCCCTGGCTTCCCATTAGAATCACGGCCCACGTGGCCCGGACTCCGTGTCCTTGTCGTTGGGATTCGCGGGGTCAATCAGCGCCGAAACGGACGCGACGTCTGCTACGTCCATCTCATCGTCAGAGGCGTACACACCTAGGACCACGCGCATGGAAGTCACGACACTGACGATGACGGGGTATATGGTGCCGGAGCCGCGTCCAGTGTCCGCACGCGGGTGTGAGCCAGCTTCCAAGAAACGGGCCAAGATGTTGCTGGGGCTGGTGGGAAGGTCAATTTAAAAGACTCTAAGGGGACAAACTGTAGTTATCGTGTCGCTTATCATTCATCTTGTGCC
>MU614681.1:34765-50845 GCA_025201725.1 Chytriomyces sp. MP71
TGCAGCACAACCCCGCGCCCGCCGCCCCCCGCTACGCGCGCCACACTCGTGCGCGCACTCGCCCTCTTCGAGATGGGTGCGACGGAGGCGGCGCTTGCCACCTTTCAGCAGGCCGCGGACACTGGGGACCTCTTTTCGCGCTTTTGCGTCGCCTTCTGCATCGCGCACGGCTATGGCTGCGGCGCGGAACCGGATCGCGGTTTGGACATGTTGCTCGCAGTCGCGCGGGAGGGAGAGGCGCTTGCGGAGGTGGAGGTTGAATTGTTGAAGGGGGCCTGAAATTACGCCAAAAGTTTGTTTTTTATTTGCAGTTGGGTGCTGCTGCATGGGTGTGTGATTATTTTTTTAAACGACGAGACTGGCTGCTTTTCTCTTCTATCCGCTAGAATTGTCAACTTTTACGTTGTCAACATCTCCAAAACCCTCCCTCACTCGACGCCTCATATTTTGTTGATTTCAAGAGCATCATCAAATGGTATGTAACTTTCTCCGTGTTGCCTTGTTTCTGTTCAAGAATCACTGAACGATACTTGGACACCCTTTTCCAGTCAAAGGGCACCAGCATCAAAGATGCCATCAAGATGTGGGTAAGTGTCCACACAACTACCCGTGACGCGTGTATGGAAACCTTGCGCCCTTGAAACACTATTACAGGAAGAAAAGACGGGTCAACAAGCCGCGGAGGCAACGGTCGTTAAGCTTATCTCCGTCCAGCCCGCCTTCATAATGAAAATGGACGCTTCCCTCGCCTCCCTCCTCAAAGTCGAGTTGAGCACTTCCTCATATTGTTCTGCTGTTCTACGTGCTCACGCACACACACTCACAGGCAGCTGGCCCTCAGCACGAACCAAATCGAGAAAATTAGCAACCTAAACGGCCTGGGTAGCCTAAAGATTCTCAGCCTCGGGCGCAATAGCATCAAGAAGATCGAAGGCCTGGACGCGGTCGCAGACACGCTCGAGGAGCTCTGGATCAGCTACAACCAGATTGAGAGGCTCAACGGGATCGAGTGCTGCAAGAAACTCAAGGTGCTCTACGCGAGCAACAACAAAATCAAGGCATGGGAAGGCGTTACGAGTTTGGTGAGTCATCATTGTTGCGTTGAAGGATATAACAGCAACGTCTTGACTGTTTTCTTACGACACCTTTGCTTTGTGTATCTTCTTCGTTGTAGCAAGCCCTGCCACAGTTTGAGGACTTGCTTCTCGTGGGGAACCCTTTGGAAGAGAAATGCTCAGCAGACGGGAACTGGATCACTGAAATTTCAAAAAAGTTTCCCACACTCAGGAAGCTGGATGGAAAGCCCATCATTCGGGAGGATGTGTTGGAAGAGAAGGAGACCGAGTGAGATTTCTGGGTGGTATAATAAACTCTTTAGAGTGCATTGGAAGTTCCTTACATAATAACATAAGAAGCAAGTGCCATTTTGTACAGAGCTTACTTTCTTTCTAAAAAAACCAACTGTAGAAAGGAACAGAAACGAGATTCCGCCTCTAACAAGCGCTCTAGATCTAAAAGAGGAAGACAGCTGCAGCGGCCAACACTGCCGTCACAGTCGCCTGGACACCCGCAGAGTACAGGTTGGAAGGTGCCGCCTTGTAAGAAGCCGGGGGCGGCACGTACGCGACGCTGGTAGCCGACGGGGACAATGAAGCACCAGGAGCTACATAGACTACCGTGGTCGCGGCCTTCGACGAGGTGACCATGCTGGAGGCGTCGGGAGTTGCGGTGGTGGCGCTGACGGTGGCTGTGGCTGTGGCGCTGACAGCGGTGGTGGAGCTGACGGCGGCACGTGCGTAGTGGACCGCGGAGTCCGTGGAGGCCACAAGATAGGTCGTGTTGGCGGCAACTCCGACCGCGGGGACACGTGGGCCAAGGGAGGAAGAGAAGGCGATGCTGCCCGTCTCGGTGACGAAGTCGAACTGTGCGCTCCACTTGTTGATGCGGAGGTGCGCAAATCCGTACGTGTTGGCAAGCTCTTGGCCTTGGGTGCCGTTGATGAGTGGGGCGCAGGCGCTGTCTACATTTCCGCCAGATCCGGCCTGGACTTGAAGTGTTTGGCCTTTGTTGGTGTAGTAGCTCGCCTGGTTACGGTTAGTCAACAAATTGAAAAAGTAAAATAAAAAGGCAATGAACATCTCACCAACGTATGGTGGTGGCCGTTGACATAAGCTAATCAAAAGTGAGTTAGAAAATAACTTGAAAGAATGGTTCGGAACCAACCAGTCGCATTCCACTTGTTGACAAGAGCAGTGACGTTCGCCATGTACTTGGAACCTGTTACGTCACCACCGCATGCAAAGCCAGTGTGGTGACCAAACACAATCACGAATTGGTCGTTGTTCGCTTGAGCCAAGGCATTGTCCAACCAAGCAAGTTGCTTCTCAACCGTTTTGTTGTCAGCAGACCATCCCTGCAGGGCAAAGTTGAAGGACATGTTTTGCTTTCCAGCGTAGCCGTAGTTGAGGAGATCCGTCTCGATGAAAATGAAGGAGGCCCAGGTGCCATTTCCGGCAGCATCAACCTGGATTCTCTTGGTGTAGAAAAAGTCGGGCATGCTCCACTTGCTGTTGACAAACTCGAGCTCGTTGACGTGGGAGTTGTTCAGGTACCTTGTTTTTCCATTCAGTTTGGGTATTTATGGGAAAACAATGAGTGTCAGTGTTACCAATCATGGTTTCCGAGTATCATCCACCAAGGGAGGTTCTTCAAGGTGGAACCGGAGTACACGTCCGACCAAAGGGTCTTGAACTTCTCATCGGTGGTCGACTTAACTCCATCGTAGTCATACTTGCCTCCCAGGTAGAAGTTGCTGCAAGCAGATGTTAATATCACCGCTACTTGCAATACAATTAATTCACTCACTCTCCCAGAGAAACTACTGCGCTTGAGTTAAACTTATTGGCCCAAACGTCCATCTGGTTTGCAACACTCTGCTGGTCGGACAAATCCTTGTCGTTACCCCAGTCACCCACGAGAATAAGGTCAAGGCATGGAGGAGGAATGAAGTGGACAGCTGGGTCAGTGACTGACGTCAGGTAGGTCTTGTCAGCAGCAACGTTGGCAACGGGAGTGCGCGGCTTGATGGATGTGGTAAGGACCTTGGCACCCGTCTCAGTAACAAAGTCAAAGACGGCACTGGTTGCGTCAACATGAAGGGCAGCGAACCCATACGTGTTGGCAACCTCAGATCCGGTAACATTCGCCAGAGGCGCACAAGCAGAGTCCACATTACCAGTAGAACCGGCCTGAATTTGGAGAGTTTTTCCACCGTTGGTGATGTAGTAGGCCATCGTGTGATGATGTCCGTGGATGTACGCTGAAGCAGACCACTTGTTGACGAGGTTGGTCACGTTCTAGTCAGGACTGGTGAGTAAATCGATGCGACCACGTAGCCTTAACTCACTTGCATCGCAAACGAGCCGCTGACATCACTGCCGCAAGCGAAACCAACGTGGTGTCCAACGACGAAGACATACGGGTCGTTGTTTGCCTGCGCGAGTGCATTGTCGAGCCAAGCCAGCTGCTTTTCCGCCGTGCGAGACGTGTTGGACCATCCAACCTGCTGGAAGTTCCAGGCCATATCTTTTTTGCCTGGGTATCCGTAATTCAACTGCAAAATGCGTCGCGTCAGTTGTACTTTCTGTTTCCCATTTCTCGAATAAACCTCACCAAGTCAGTCTCAATGAAGATGAAGGTGGCGAAAACTCCCGGGGCGGCCTCGACTCTCTTGGTATAAAACAGGTCGGGGAGAACCCACTTGTCGTTCTGGTATGACAACTCAAACAGGTGGGAGTTCTTGACATACCAATCGTGGTTTCTATGAGAATTTCGTGTGAATTTCAAGTGACAACCATACGACATGAGTCTGTGCCTCACCCAAGAATTTGCCACCATGGTAGCGAGGACAGAACCTTGCCCTTGAATACATTCGACCACAGGGTCGCGAACTTTTCATCATGCGAGGACAAGACTCCATCATAAGTGTAGTTTCCACCGAGGTAGAAGTTGCTGCAGATTTCATGATTCAGACAAGTCCTGACAAGCCGCCGCGCAAACACAAACTCACTCTCCCAACGAGAGGACGGCCGACGATCCGTGAGCCACCGCATAAGCGTCCATGGCAGAAGCGACGTTCTGCATGTCCGCCAGATCGGCCTGTATCATCGTGTTCAGTTTGTGATTGAATCATCTTCAAGGTCCGCACCTGGTTGCCCCAGTCACCGGCAATGAGGACGTCAAGGGCATGGACAGCGCTGAAAGCACCTGCAGCAAGAGAAAGCGCACGAGACAGAACTCCCATCTTGTTTTTGGATTATGGCAGGAGTGCCGGAGTTTGACCCTTTTATGGAAATCGCGATCGTATCGCAAATGAGACATCACTCTCCAACCAAGAAAGCCAAATTGGCGCGAGGCTCTGCCTGAATATCCATCGATCTTCCCACGTTCTCCTTCTGGCCTCAGAAAAAGTTCTTTCCGTTTCTGCCAAGGAAGAGGGCGAAAGAGAGGAAGGCAGTCAGTAATTCAGTGATTTGCATTTAATCACACTGGTGCGTGCCCATCACGCCATGCAACTTTCCTCACCTCGTTCAATTTGGAGGCAGCCTATGGAACTGTAAATTTACGCTTATTATTTCGTCAGGTCCATTAGGAGACTCCAAAAATAAATCAACAGGGGTCCAAAATCCGATCCCTAAAATGGATTTGCACGACACTGCTCTACCGATTGCAGGCGTTGCTGCCGTTTGCGCAGTTGTAGTTGCAGGCATCGCCTATGCTCGTTATCGCAATTTCAAGCTGCCCGCCATTGCTGAGGAACCACAAATTTCCAACCTCAACTCGACGGTAGTACATATCTTGCCACCTCCCTCTTCAGGCACAGGGGCCCATGCAAGCTTACCGCCCTTGCTTCCCATTCGAAATGCGGCCCCACGTGGCCCGGATTCATCGTCATCGTTGGGATCCGCAGGGCCCCTCAGCGCCGGAACAGACGCGACGTCTGCTACATCCATCTCGTCATCAGAAGCGTACACGCCTTGGACCACGCGCATGGAAATCACGACACCAACGATGACGGGGCATGTGGTGCCGGAGACGCGTCCGGCGTCCGCAGGGGGGGGCGAGACGCCATCCAAGAAACGAGCCAAGATGTTGCTGGGGCTGGTGGGAAGGTCAATTTAAAAGACTCTAAGGGGACAAACTGTAGTTATCGTGTCGCTTATCATTCATCTTGTGCCTCATTTCAAATATTAACAAGTCATGGTAAAAGCATTGCATTGTGTAATCACTTTAATACCTGGTATCGCCCCCCAAATCGTCAAGCTCAACGACTATCTCTGAATGAGGGGATTTGATTCTCTCAACCCTTGTTCATCTCGTCTTGTTTGTTAGCCAAATTCACCCCTCACACCAGATCGGCCATGGCAGCGCCCACAGAAACGATCCGGAAGAAGCTAGTCATTGTCGGAGATGGAGCAGGTTCGTGCTGACTTCTGTTTGCAGCAAGGAGACCGCCTTGCGAGGGAGCTTTGGGCACAGGAGGCGTTGCCAGGAGGTACAGGATCGGTTACCAAGGAAACTTCGATTGGCGGCCTAGCTCTATCTCACAGGAAACCTGGAAGAGTCGAGCGAGCCCTTGTGGAGTGTGTTCGTGACGTGCGAGCGTAGTATGCCGTTGAAGCGTTGCTGAGCGCCACTTCTGTTTCCCTTTAACAGCGGGGAAAACGAGTCTTCTCATTGTATTCACATCCGGAAACTTTCCTGTGGTGAGTTGTTGTTTTGTAGGTTCACGTGCCGTGAGGGAGGGGACTAATATATGTCTCGGCAGAACCATATTCCTACAGGTTACAGCCATGCTCACTTTGCCCTCACTCGAATATCCTCGTAACATTATTTCTCGGAAGTGCTCACGGACTGTGTACATTGTGATGGCTCGCTGTTCCTTCTCCTCCACCCATTAAATTTCGAATGAACACTCATCGCTAACCCGCATGCATCCTCCAGTCTTTGACAACCATCTCGTCGATGTCTTTCTGGACAATCAAGTGATCCAGCTGGCGCTCTGGGATACCGCAGGACAGGAAGATTACGCCCGCCTGCGACCCCTCAGTTACCCCGGCACTGACTGTCTACTCGTTTGCTTCGCAATCGACAACCCCACCTCATATGAAAATGTGGACATTCAGGTGCGTGCGTCGGTTATGCCGCAGTGCAGGGCTGAACAACAAACAACCGTCTTGGCTTTATACTCATATCCAATCTACCCACTCTTCTGTTAACATTAAATACCATCAGTGGAGAGGCGAATTGAGCCACTACTGCCCGCGCGTGCCCTTCCTCCTCATCGGCTGCAAGACTGATCTGCGGCAGAATCCCGAGACGATCGCGAACCTGGCTGCACAGGGGCGGATGCCCATCACATACGTGCAGGGTGTGAACATGGCGCAACGAATTGGCGCGTGGCGATACATGGAGTGCAGCGCGATGCTGAATGAGGGCGTTAGCGACGTGTTTGAGTATGCGACCCGCGCCGCGTGTTGGCAGATGATGCAGCAAGGGGCGGGGGGCAGTGCCACAGATGTGAGTGCTGCGCAGAGCAATGCGCTTCAGGCGAGTGGGCCGCCAGGGAGAAGGGGGAAGGGGCCCAAGAAGGAGTGCCTTCTCATGTGACTTGCTTGACAGGATGTTTCCAGAGAGGCGTCTCTGTTGGATAAAGCGTGATTTTCATTTATAAACGAGTAAGAAAACTGCCATTATAACTATGGAACTAGGATAAGAACGAAAACCCCCTCAATATTGGATCCAGAATTGGAAAAAACCAGACGACACGATGGTTCACTCAATCGTGGTGGCTGCATTTCTCTTGAACCTTGCAAGGGCACAGTACGTTTCCGCAATTGGTAGTACCCTGGGTCTACTCACCGCTTCGTTTGGCACAGGATCGTGCTTGACCTGACGCTGCAACCACACGACACTTCGATCGCCGACCGTTTTCCCACACTCTTCGCCGACATGAGCGCCAACCTTGACCACGGACGGCAACAGAATCGCCGAACCGCAACGGACGGCGCTGTGACAGCGGGTCTGTCACAAGTAAGCGCGGGCGCATTCTACGTAGCCACGATCGGCGTCGGGACGCCGGTGCAGAACTTCACTGTGATTGTAGACACGGGAAGCGCGGAGATGGTGAACCTTCTTGTTGTTACTAGTCTTGCCTGTTGACTGACTGTGGCGTGGTTGGCAGTGGATCCCCTCCACCGCATGCTCCAGCTGTCGCGCTGCCAACAAGTTTGTGTCCGCAAGCAGCAGCACGTTTCTTGCAACCGAAATCTCAGATTCTATAGCGTATGGAACAGGTTCCGCGCAGGGAAAGCTGGCAAACGATACTGTGACCTGGAATGGATTGGTGGTCAAGAGTCAACAGTTTCTTCTCGTGGATCAGGTTGACTCGGCAGTATCGACGGGGTTTAATGGCATTGTCGATGGATTACTTGGTTTGGCATACCAAAATGGCTTGACGAGCGGTGTGTTGCAGGCGTTCCAGAACGAGTTGCTTCGATCCCTCTCACACGTAACACAGGGCCAGTCCACGAAACACTTCTCTACTCTCTCTTTGCACAAAAGGCCATCACTAACACATATTTCTCCATCTGGATCAACGCAGCCAGCACCACAACCGCCTCAACCCCCAAGGACCCCAACGGCGGCAAACTCATCCTCGGCGGCGCTGATGCGTCCCTCTACACGGGAAACTGGACCTTCCTCCCCCTCTACTCGCTCGCGGGTGGACTCGCAAATAGCGCCTACTTCTGGGCCGTAGCAGCAAAGGGGCTGGGGTTCCGTGGTGCGCAGACGGCGAGCGCAGGCAGCGGGGTCAGCGTGATTGTGGATTCGGGTACGTCTGGCATCTATGTGGACGCGCAGACGATGGCGAATGTGATTGCGGGGTTCAGCGCTACTCATCCAAACGTGTTTGTGTTGGATACGACGTCAGGCTTTTATACCTGTACTTGCAATGTGGCGGGGACTTTACCGGATTTGGTGTTTTATCTTGGGGTTGGCGGGTTGCCATTTCCGATTCCGAGTCGGTACTACATTGCTAATTTTAAGGACGCGTGCGCGTTGTGTGAGTCTGTCCGTGTCCCCTGCCAGGTTGGGGATAATGTACTGAATCCTGACCGGAATTTTCATCGCTTAGACATTAACACGAAAGGGTCTTCTGGTGAGAATTGGATCCTAGGCGATGTGTTTCTTCAGACTTACTATAGTCTGTACGATATGGGCAACAACCAGGTGGGTTTTGCTGTCGCTATGTCGGGAACGAATCCGAAGGGCGATGGTGTGCCAGTGACGGCCGCTGTTCTCAAGTCTGGAGGTGGTGTGGGTGTGACGGCATTACCCGCCAATACGTTGGGAAGTGCGCGTACGGCGACTGTACAGATGCCATTGTTTGCTATCCTTCTGATATTTTTATTTTAGTATGAGAGAAAGGGGATGCAAGAAAGTGGAGTGCCAAGAAAGGCAAAGAAGTGCGGACGGAGATGGGATATTTGTTTCGACGAGCAACAAGATGAAGGTGGCGACCCTTCTGGTTGCGGCTACAGCGAGCAGCGCAGTATGCGGATCAGCGTGGACCGAGTTGAGTGTAGTTCTCATGGACAGGAGTCTGGTTGTGGGACTGGAGGCTGACGATGGAGACGCTTCCAGAATGCCGCTCCTCCGCCACGACCGCAAGCACGAACACGAACGCAGCGCTGCCTTCGAGCTGCGTCTTTTGCACGCACGGTATGCTCGTCATTCGCCAATTCCAGTACGCCGTGATCAAGCTCCGGCTTCGCATGCGCCGCTGTCTGCGCTCGATGCCGACGCTCTCATCAACTTCGGCGCAAACACATTTTACACTCAAATATTTATCGGCTCGCAACAGCAGTCCTTTTTGCTTGATATTGACACAGGCTCAAGCCATCTGGTACCTGGTCCCACCCTCTTGTCCTGTTCGTGGGGTTTTGGGTCATGACTCACCCCCAATGCACGCAGTGGATCCCGTCGCACGAATGCACCCCATGCGCAGGAGCTTCTCCCCGCTTCAACCCCGCTAAATCAGCCTCATTTGTAATAACAAACAATTCATACCTGCACGCCGTGCAATACGGCACTGGATCTGTCATTGGGTACGACGCGGAGGACACAGTCACTTGGGGTTCATCTGTTGTCCACAATCAGACCATGATGGTGGTCACAAACGAAGACTCTATCATGCGTCTTTCTCTCGGTATACACGGGGATGGAATCCTGGGTCTCGCGTTTGAAGATGGACTCTCTGTCGGTGCGCTTTTCAGCACGTGTCAAAACCTTTGTTGATACTATATTCTCGCAACAGGCTCACATCACGACACGCTTCTTTATAATCTTGCGGCCCAGAACCAACTGTCAACCCCTGTCGTTAGCATATGGCTAAATCAATCCGACGTCGCCTCCAATGCAGAACCCAGCGCGCATTCTGGGCGCATTCTTTTTGGTGGCGCGGACCCGACCCTTTATTGGGGTGACTTTCATTTCTTCCCCGTCATGTCCATCCAGGGATACAATGCAGACGGCACTAAGACGAACGCGTATTATTGGGCCGTGCAGGCGACCTCGTTGAGTGTGGGTCGTCGGCGGAACGTGATTGCACCCGCTGGTACCATCCTAATTATTGACTCGGGAACTTCTGTTATGACGATGGAACGCGCAAGCCACCAGTTGCTCATAGACGCGCTCAATGATGATGGACAAAACATTACCGTCTCACCAGATGGTGAGACTGACCTTGTCTCGTGATTATAATTTTTTGTGACTTCGTTGCACCAAGGTACCAAGCACGTAAACTGCTCCACCATCAAAGCCATGCCCAACGTCACATTCAACATTGCGGAATCGGTACCCTTTGTATTTTCCTTTCAAGACTACGTGATTGCAGACCCAACGGGTGGTGAAGACTGCACACTCGGTAAACCGACAACCCTTTCCTTTTTGTCACCATCAACCTTTAAAACCGCGCAATAGCTTTCCAACCTTTCACAGCGACTGCGGGACCAGACGGCCCCAACATTTGGATCGTCGGCACCGTCTTCCTTTCGAAATACTATACGCTATTTGATCTTAAGAACATGCAGGTCGGGTTTGCACTTGCAGCGGACGGTATGACGCCCGGGATGGGCACCCCGCTGGACGCCGCGACACTCGCGAATGCAGCGTCGCGATATCGGAATCAATCGACGAATTCGGTGGCATGGAGGCAGGTTCCAGTTGGTTTGTCCGCAGTGTGGAGTTATTTCGTGGTGTTAGTAGTGGGTTGGATGATAGGGTAGTGCTTCGTTTCTCTATTGGCCGCATCTTATGCGCACACATTTTGGGGTTTGCTATTTATCAAGCTCTAATTTAACTTGTCCCGCGGCGTATCTTACGTAAAAAAAACCGTGTACATATAAAAGCATTTTGGCAAATAGATCATTGGAATTTTATTCAAATCTTTAACACCATCAACAGCGTCAACACAACACATACAGAAGAATCAAACTCATAAAAACCGTTTTCCCCGCGTCTTGTTCCCCAAATCACACCGCCATAGACAGGATGGTGCCACTCAGTACCGGCGCCGGGCCTGGATAATGCCTAGGTACGATGCGGTAACATAGAACGGCACCAGTGCAGCCGCGTTCTGCGACGCGCGCGCGTTCAAATGCAGGAAGTATCATCAAACGGCGATTGCGCCTTTATGGGTTCGGAAAGGTTTAGGAGACTGCTGTAAAACTTACGTCATCAACTTTCACCCCATGTCGGACACGAAAACCGTCCCTATAAAAACTGCTTCGATGTCCATGTCGCCCAGTTTTCATGGCATGTTTGCAATCAGTGTTCCTTGCCAAGGCAAGGTGTAACGAGATTAACAGCGCGACCACTTTACAATGATAGTCGAGCTCGCACCCACATGCGCGCCAACCCACATGTTGTAACCCACATGTTGTACCTGTTCAAGCGCGCCATGGGAGTACTTTCGCTCGTGTAGAGCACAATGTTGGCCAATCCCAAGCAAGGACAATAAGAATATCAAGATAAAAAAGCTCACAAAATAAAAAGATTGACGCGCCTGTGACCGGATTCACAGAGTCGGAAAGCTTGCCGAATCGGGCAAGCCAGGATACCAAGCTTGGAAGCGCGAGATTTCTTGAACCACGAGGACGCGGGTTCGTATGCGTTTTCTTTACGCATCATGGGCTTCCAACCACTGTCAAGGTTGAGAAAAGTAATGAGAAAAGTGTAGAAGGAGCCCCTTTCCCTTTTCCATCCACCCTGAGTATGGAAGGGACATCAAAATCTAATAAATATCATGTATATCGCGGCTCCTGCATTTGCTGTTACTTTCCTCGCTTCCCTCGTCCACGCGCCGGCTACTGACTCTGACGGCGTCATCTCGCTACCTCTCTTCAAGGCGCCGAGGTCCGCTTCCACTTCCCTTCGTAATACACACAAATCACACTATTCATCCATCGCAAGATTTTACGCTAAGCAACTGTTGAGTCGCCTCGAGTTCCCGCAGACGACGAATGTCTCTGTGCCTTGGAATCTTCTCGGAGGGGATTATGGGTATTACACATCTGTGTCTGTTGGAACTCCTGCAATTGAGTATGTGGTTATTCTGGATACGGGCTCATCCAGAATGGTGTGTGATGGAGATAATCAGGCTCGTTTTGCTGATAGATGAACGCAGTGGATCCCATCCTCGCAATGTTCACAATGCCCTGGAACTGCTCGTCAGTTCAACAAGAATGCCTCCTCTACGTTCAAACTGGATTCATCATCTGGAAGAGAAGCCTCCATTTTGTACGGAGTAGGAAGCGTGGCTGGAAACCCTGCATTTGAGACTGTTTTCTGGGAATCCCTCACTGCATCATCAATGCCGTTCCTACTAGTTTCTAGCGAAGATACCGCAATGAAGAACGCGTTAGGAAGTTTTGCTGATGGCATTTTGGGTCTTGGTTTTGAAAACGGACTTGTCGGAAAAGGTGAATGAATCCGCCTTTGATACCCCGCTAACATCATATGCAGTGGACACACATGACAGTATCCTCTATTATCTGTCAGTCCAAAATCAAATAGAGACTGCCTCGTTTTCGGTGTGGTTCAATCAGTCGAGTAAGAGTGTAAACGACCCAAATATCCACGATGGAAATGGTGGCATGATTCTATTGGGCGGTGTCGACAAGAAATTGTACAATGGAATCTTCACCTTTCTTCCTGTCGTTCCCGTTGTCCTGCCTCTGAGCGGAGGCGGGACCTCCTCCACCAACAAGTTCTGGGCTGTAAAACCACATTCAATATCTCTTGGCAGCACCACAATTCACGCGCCAAACTTTGGAAACGCATTTTTCGATTCGGGCTCGACTTATATCACCGTTGATGCGGGAACGTATAGCCAGCTTACATCTGGATTGGGATTCTCGGGATTAAAAAACGCCAATATTGTCTCTTGCGAGGCATCTCGTAAATTTCCACCCATCAATTTTGTTCTCGGAAATTCAAATGTGTCTTACTTGCTGACCAACGATTTTTACATTATTCATCCCATTGATGGATCGGATAACTGTCACTTGGGTTAGTCTTGTTCGCTCGTCCCTCTCACCTGCTGTAATTCGCCCCACCCATGTCAGGTATCCAGTCGACCTCTGCCTCTGATGCGAAAGTTACATGGATCCTAGGAGACCCTTTTCTTCGTTCTTTTTACACTTACTATGATTTGAAGAACCGCGTCGTTGGAATCGCGACGGCTGCAGATGGACGGCAGCCTGGGAATGGAACAGATATATCCCAAGACAGTCTTCTGGCTGCTGCTGCGGCAGGTCCAAGCCCCAGTAGAGGAAGCAAAAGTTCCTTTACAGGCTTAACAGGGAGAATTTGGTTGACGCTGGGAATTCTAATATTGTAGTACATCCGAATTTTTTATTTTTAAATTGTATCTCGCATCTCATGTCTGGCATAAAAAAAACGTGGCTTGCTTATTTCGAATAAATTGAAGTACACTTTGACTTTTTCAAGACGGCTTCCGCATCCGTATCGATAACATACCGAAGTTCGAGTTCCACGTCAAACCATTATTCAACCAAGTTTGATCCTTTTCTTTATGAGAATTTGTTTGCAACCATGGAAAGATTTCTATGTGCGATTGAGGAGGCCTAGCAAGTAAGGGTAAGTGGCCAAACCCTCTTGCCAGTGCAACAATGCTTACCAGAAGACCGTCAATTGGGTAGGCTTAAAAATCACTGGCATCAAATGAATTCACAGTTGAAACACCAAATCAATTTCAGCAGAACATGGCAGAGCAGGTGTATCAAATAGCCCACAGTCTGTCAAGCACTTAATCCTGACAAGGGATTTCTGGGGTCCCTGTCTGTGCAAAAGTCCGCCGCTGCAGTCATAGAAATGTCACTATTATATGTCTAATCTGAGATATATAGATCAAATTAAAAATGAAAGGATCGTGCGTAGTGGAGAAATCGTGCCGTTATTGCTTCCTAATGAGAAGGTGACAGTGACCCCTCATAAAGCTTCAATGTCACCAGTGGATAAAGCTAGGAAACCATTTATGAGGAAAAAATTAAGGGTGATTACGAATTCGTGCAAATCTCGATATTGAATGGACAAGAAGGCTTGAATTAATCAAAAAAAAGAAAAAAGAAAAAAGCCACCAGAACCGCCATCATCCAAAAGAAAACCGCATTCTCGCTGTCATCTCGCATACAGGATACCAATTTCGAGTTTGTCTCTGCTTTGTCCAATGTATCAAGGTATAGTAATATAGCTTAGTGAGTTCCATTGAAGCATGGTCACCCAGGGGTCCAGGTTCAAGCAATAGTCATTGCCATTCCGCGAAAAGTGTCCATTCAATCTCTTACTGCAAAGTCTAAAATTGTGTTAGTTCTTGACAGCGCTCAACCAGACTAATAACAATATCGAGACAACGACCGCTTGGGGTTAACAAGTTTAAGATGAGGCCAGCATGTACTCCGGAAGCTGCGGAAATCCATGTCCGATTATTTTTTGAAGGGACGAGGTGGGGCAGCAGCACGAGTTTTCGAAATTGGAAGGCTGTGGGCAATGTGGCACAGTCACAACGATGAGTCCGAAAACCGATGCCGCCCCACACAGACGTTAAAACGAAGCTCTCACCTCCACAGAGAATATTCAAAAAATCTCCAAATTGACATGACAACTACAGCCACCACAAAAACTACTACTTGCACAACGAAACCTGATTCCAAAGCGCAAGACGACCCCGCTGAAGACTCCGAGAGTGACCCTAGTGGACTCATTAATAGCTGTTTCTGTTGACGCCACAGCTGGAACCATCTGTGAGGAGTACCACGCGTTTCACGGCCTCTCCGGGCTCTGGAACGCCGTCTGCGACTCGGACGACGACGACAGCGAAACCAGGACCGCCACGAAGAGATACACACGTCGTCAACTCCTACGCATCCTCTTCTCCGTCCCCATCCAAGAATTCGCCGCATACGGCGTCCACGTCTTCGCAAGTCCCGCAGACGGCCTCCTCCTTCGCATGTCCCACAAGTCCCTACATGCCGCGCGCACCTTGATCCAAGACGCGCGCTTTCGCCGCGTCGCCGCTTGTCTCTTCAACATGACGGCCACGCGAGTCGGTGGAGGGGACGGGGCAGCGTTCGCACCGGCGCTCGGGTCGGCTGCCCGACGCGTGCGCGCTACGCCCAACGCGGGCGGGGACTCAGCCGTGTCCGAGTGGCTGTCCGTGGAGGTGCTCACGCGCACGCTCTTCCGCGGGGGCGACGACGTGGAGGAGGTGGCCGTGCTTGCTACGGAGATGGAAGCGCGTTATTTCCCGAGCGGAGGGTCCATGACGGACTATGTGGTGGGGTGGGGTGGGGTTGCGGTGTCGGTTTCGGTGACGCGCGCATTTGAGGGCGGTGGTGGCGGCGAGCGAGGGAAGGGATTCACGTGTGTTATGGCTGCGAGATTGTTAGGCAAGAAACTTGCGGGGGTTCAGAATGCGAGGAGGACGCTTTATGCGCCGGTTCGGGGAGTAGATTGCGCTTGGATATTGCATGTGTTTGTACCGAACGGTCGGGTCGCGAAAACAGTGCGCTTGGCTTGGCTTAAAGCTCCCAATCATTTAAAACAAGGCGTTTCTGTGGTAGTCACGATCTGGAAAGAAGACGCGTTGTATGTTCGGACGCGGTGAAACCCGTATTGTCAGTCGCTCCCCAATTTCTCTTTTACCTTGAAATAAACTGAACTAAGGTTTGTACGTGCAATACTCTATTTTGAGTGGAAATCCCGTCATCAGGTTCTTAAACCATCCAAAATCCTATCAAACGTTCTGCACACCCGCTCGGCAAACTGCACAATGTCCATTATCCGATCAACCGGACTGCGCGGCTCCGCCTTCCCCAACAGTTTTGAAAGCTGCCGCACGGGCAACCCCCTGTATGCCACCTCCACGCAGTCCGGATCGATGGAGGGTTCAACTATGAGATAGACCATTCCATCCGACAGGGGAAACATTGGAAGGTCGCAGATGCATGGCGTGACGGGTGGGGTGGGTGAGCAGGCTGGCCGTGCGGAGGACGAGCTTGATTCTGTTGGGGTTTCGAGGGTTGGTGAGGAGGAGATACTCTCATTTTTGCGGTTTTCTTGGATCGATGTACTCTGGTTGCAGGCGAGGCTCGCCTGTTCAGATGTTTCCAGGGCGGGCATGAAGTCGTTGTCGGGAGGGGAAGGTTCCACTGCCAATGATTTCAGTTTTTGTGATGGGGCTGAAGAAGAATCTTCTTTAAAGGTGTCACTGTGAGTCCTCTTTCGAGGGGAAGTTGCGGTGTCATGGGGGATCTGATTGCGTTGTTCAAAAGAACGTGGATGATGATGCTGAAAGGCAGTGTTGCATAATGCTGAAATAGGTGGGAAAGTGTCTTCGTGACGATATGTGCATAAAATAGGATTCGAAGGTGGACTGGATGACACTGGCAGTTCGGCATAGTATGTAATGTCTCTTTCTCCAAGAAGGTAGGGTGG